>ML268259.1:110027-158589 GCA_005239495.1 Nicotiana undulata | reverse complement strand
TAGTGTAAATATTGAGTTTTCTTATTTTTATAGTTTCCTTTAAATCTAAAAGCAAGTTGGTATATATATATATATATATAACTTGCCATCTTTTATATAATCTTATAACAATCCTAATCATCCCACTCACTTTGTTTATCTTCATTTTTAAAATTCAAATAATTCTTAACTAACTCCCAAAATCCCTTTTTCTTAGCCTTAGGTCTCTCAACCCCATTCTCCCACTTCAACTCCAACTCTAACTCTTCCATACATCCCACATATTCTATATATATATATTGAGTATATACATCAAGAAAGGAGGATCATTTTGAGAAAAGAAAAAGCAAACAAAAAAAAGAAGAAAGGAACTGGGAAAGAACGAAAAAAGGGAAAAGAAAGAAAGTTTAGAAAGGAGGCAGCAGAAGAGGAAAAAAGAAAAGAGAAAAAAAAAAAAGTTTGTTTCAGTTATTGAACTTAAAGACAGGGTTCGAGATTTCGTTCGCAGTTCCGAGTTCTAAGTTCTAAAAATGTTGGCATTGCTAGCTTTGAAAATTAGTTGATTGCGGTTGTGATTTTATTGTAAAAAGCTTCACAAAAAGGCTCATTTCCGTTTCTTTAGTATTTGGCTCATACATGATTAGATATATTTGCTAATGACTTTCGAATCAATTTTATGGTATAAGAATTTGAGAAGTTTTAGTCATGTTTGATTTCTGCGTTCTTAATACTGTTTAGTGTGGGAACAAATTTGAAAGAAGAGCCACTAAAAGAGGTTGAGTTTTCTGATGAAGTTAGTTTAACGTCCTCCCTGTCTAGAAAATTATTCTAGTGCTTTACGTGAGTTCCTAATAACTAAAAAATAATTTTTAGATAATTTTTTATTATTATTTTAAATAGCTTAAAGAGTCGGATTGATAGATGCGTCCCACTTTAAAGTTAAGAAATGGTGGCATAAACGCCCAAAGGTAAATAATTTTGATAGTAATAAATTTCAGCTTTTAATCAATTGAGTTACTTTAATTTTGTTCACTAGGAAATATGCATTGTAACTGAGTCGGAAAAACAGAGAAAATAAAGTTATCTCCGTTTGCCTATCACCAATTATTTGAAGCAAAAGTATTTCTTAATCATACTCTATTCATTGTTATAGTCAATAGTTTTACAGATAAAAGTAATTTTCTTGCTAAAAGATTAAAATATTTTCAAAGAGAATACTCCCATCATGCCCTTTACGTTCTATTTTGCTCAATGTATATAAAGAATATATGTCCTGATGTTTCCATTAGACTTTAAAAATTATCAACTTTGCATGGAAAAATAAAAAGATCTTTCTTCAATGTAAAAATTCATGTACAATTTTGCGTAGGAATTTTTTTGTTTGTTAAAAGATGAAGTAGTAATGGGTATATATCTGTGACGAATTCGTTCTAGTACAATAGATCTATTATTCTGTATGTTCTTTTAACTTTAAGATGATCCAGTTAGTTTGCTTTTTTTTTTTTGGGTTTAATTTTTACTTATAAATCCTTAGAAAATTATAAACATAAATGTCTCGAATCTGAAAATAATTTAAATACTCTAAAACACTAGAAAAAAAAACTTTAGATGTACTATAAATATTAGCTCATGTGTTCATACCCGAACCTCGGATTGATATACTTAAAAATAATAAAAGGATCATGTGCGCATTCCACGTCTCGATGCCTTTAGATTTAAAATAATTATGTTATAACCATGTGTACATTTCCTATCTCGGTTTAACATTTAATTTCAAAGAAGTACCTTGTGTGCATTCCGCATCTTGGTGAACACAATTAATAAAGTATAATAATTAATTAAGTGGTAATAAATAAGCCATCATCAATAAAATACAAGAATAAAAAAAAATTGATTTAAGCCTTACATTAGTCAATAAAGCGATCGTGCTAGAACCACGGGACTCGAGGGGTGCCTTACACCTTCCCCTCGATCAACAGAATTCCTTACTCAGTATTCTGTTTTCGTAGATCATGAAATAAGAGTCAAACCTTCCTTTTGAAAGGGGATATAAATAAAAAGGTGACTTGGAACACCAAAACTCAATTCCAAGTGGCGACTCTAAATAGTAAATAATCCCTTTTCAAAACGTCACTTTAATTGGAAAAACTCTTCTAACTCAACCTCGTAATAGGGTTGGGTGCCATAAAAGAGGTGTGACATGTACGACTTTTGATCAACAGATGAACCAGGTTCACCTACATCTAATTTTGTAGTTGTTGCAATGGGGGTATAAATTTCGTTTGAGTCTTCCTTTTTAAATCTTTTGAGCAACTCTTTCACATATTTTGGCTGGTGGATCATTGTTCCATTTGAGTTTTGTTTAATTTGCAATCCTAAAAAAGAAATTTAGCTCACCAATCATGCTCATCTCAAATTCACTCCCCATAGGATTAGCAAACTCCTTACTTAATTTTTCAGAGAATTTGCCAAATATTATGTCATCTACATATATTTGTACTACCAGGAGATCCTTACCTTTTTCCTTTAAGAAGAAGGTGGTATTAATTTTACCTCGTTTGTAGTCATGTTCTAGTAGGAATTTAGATAGCCGCTCATACCATGCTATTGGTGCTTGTTTAAGTCCATACAAGGCCTTGTCAAGTTTGTATACATGGTCAGGTATCTTCTTGATTTCAAATCTTGGAGGCTGCTTGACAAATACTTCTTCCTTTAGGTAGCCATTGAGGAAGGCACTCTTGACATCCATCTGGTGGAGAGTAAATTCTATGTGGGCGGCAATTGCTATGAGGAGCCTGATTGCCTCCAGTCTTGCCACAGGAGCAAAGGTTTCATCAAAGTCAATTCTCTTTTCTTGAGTATATCCTTGGACAACCAGTCTAGCCTTGTTTCTTGTAATTGTTCCATCTTCATCGAGTTTGTTTCTGAAGACCTACTTTGTGCCAATCACTGATCTATCTAGTGGTCTAGGTATCAGATGCCAAACTTGACTTCTTTCAAATTGATTTAGTTCTTCTTGCATGGCATTTACCCAGTCAGCATCCTTTAAGGCTTCAACAACATTCTTTGGTTCGATTAAGGATAGAAAGGCATTAAACGCACATAGATATTTCAAGGAGGATCTGGTTTTGATTCAAGATGTAAGGTCTGTTATGATGTTCTCAATGGCGGAACTTTGATATCTGTGTGGTTTGAGCACCAATTGTTCATGACTTGATGATCCCATAGTGTCTTGTTGTTGTGGAACAGGATCAGGGTTGAGTCCCAATGAGGTTTGTTGTTGAGTTCCCCTTGTCGTGTTGCGTAGGATAGTTGGACCTGGTCCATCACCTATTCCTTCTTCCATATTTCCTCCAGTTTGATCACTGCTTCTAACCATTCCAATCTCCTCATCTTCCGGTTCATGTCTCTCATAGAGAATGTTAGTTGCATCAAAGACAACATGCACACTCTGTTCTACACACATAGTTCTTTTATTATATACTTTATAAGCCTTACAATGTGATGAAAATCCCAAGAATACTCCATCGTCACTTCTGGGATCAAATTTACCTAGGGAGTCTTTGCTATTATTGTGCACAAAACACTTGCATCCAAAAGCCCTAAGGTGGGATATGTTGGGCTTTCTCCCTTCAAGTAATTCATAGGGAGTTTTCTCTACAAGTGGTCTGGTCATGCATCTATTTATTATATAGCATGCAGTGTTTATTGCCTCTTCCCAGAAGCTATGGGGTAATTTAGTAGAAAGAAGCATGGTTCTGGCCATATATTCAAAAGTTCTGTTCTTTCTTTTAACAACTCCATTTTGTTGTGGAGTTCTAGGGGCAGAAAAGTTGTGATTTATGCCATGTTCATCACAAAATTCAGCAAACTTTGCATTTTCAAATTCAGTACCATGATCAGATCTTATTGATGCAAGTTGATTTCCTAAGTGCTTATGAGTTTTTCTAACAAATGAAGTAAACATATCAAATGCTTCATATTTAGATGTTAGAAACAAAGTCAAGGTAAACCTGAAGTAGTCATCAACTAGCACCATAACATATTTCTTACCACCTCTAGTCAAGGTTCTAATAGGACCGCACAGGTACATATGGACCAGTTCCAACGTCCTGGTGGTACTGGCCATTTTCTTTCTTTTGAATGAGGATCTTACCTGCTTCCCCCTTGCACATGCCTCACAGACTTTGTCTTCCTTGAACTTAATGTTAGGGAGCGCTACCACTAAGTCCTTGGAGACTAGTTTGTTAAGCTGGTTTAGACTTGCATGACCAAGTCTTTTGTGCCAAAGGAGGGGATCACTGTCCAACACCCTTAAACAGGTGAGTTCATTTTCTGATAGTGTGGACAGGTCTATGACATAGATGTTATTCACTATTTTTCCCGGCAAGACAATCTTCTCAGTAAGAAGATTAATCAAAAAACATTTAGTGGAAATGAATGAAACCAGTTACCTTTGTCACACAGTTGTGACACACTGATCAAGCTATATTTCAAGTTATTTATCAAGTACACATTCTCAATGGAACGTGTGTCATCCTTACCTACCTTACCAACCCCAATAATGTCACCTTTCTTCCCATTTCCAAAGGAGACATTTCCTCTTTTGAGGTTTTTAAATGAAAGGAATTGTTCCTTGTTCCCTGTCATATGTTTTGAGCAGCAGCTATCCAACTACCATATTTCGCTGCTTCCTCTCATGTGAACCTACAAAAGGAAATCAAGGGTTAGTCTTAGGGACTCAAACTAGTTTGGGTCCTTTTCTATGAGAGAAATGGTGAATTAAGATTTTTCTAGCCCAATTTGGTAACAAATATTTCTTTCGAACAAAACATTCATTCCTTCGACAGGCCGGATCTTTAGCAGTGCATTCAATTTTTTAGTGACCAGCCTTACCACAGTGGGTGCAAATTTTGTTCTTAGGAAGAGTGAGATACTTGCTTTTGGGATCCCATTTTGGTAGTTGACTTCCAAAGCCAAGTCCTCTTCTGTTGCTACTATGAATTTCTTGAAGCCATGTCAAGGCATCAGATGATTTATTCAATTTGCATGTTCGATCTAATTCATGTTTGACCTTACTGAGTTCTTCTTTTAGTACTCCTATCTGTTCATCTTTATTGTACATCTTATCCTTTAGTTTTCCTACATTCTCTTCTAACATGAGTTGAGAGTGATCAAATGTCTTCTTGCTAGTTACTAGTTTCAGTTTTAAATTTTTAGTTTTTAGATCTAGGATCTTAGTTTCAAGTGGATGAACCTGGTTCTTCAAGGCAGTGTTTTCCTTTTCAGATTCACTTACTCTGATTTCAAGGTTCTTACACTTTGCTTTTAACATTACACACTCCTTAGACAGTTGTTCTTTCTCCTTATTTATTTCTTCAGAATAATCCATGAATTAAAGTAGCAACTCAGAGAGTTTTTCTTTGGATAGGAATTTAATCTTGTTTTTGAGATGTGATATACTTACCTCTTGTTCTTCACATGATTCCTCATCTGATTCACCAATTGCCATAAGTGCTTGTTCTTCTTACTCACCATATTCTGATTCTTCATCTGAGCTTTCTCCCCAAGCAACAACCATTTCTTTAGTTGTGGTTTTCTTGGGATGGACCAGTTCCTTCTTCCTGTTCCTTCGTTCAGATCTTTCCCTTTTTCCATTCTACTTCCCACTAAGGACAATTCTTGATGTGGTGGTCAGTTTTTCCACATTTGTAGCATCCCTCATTTGTCGGCTTTTCTGGAGCTCTTGCTTTGTTGTAGTTTTCACCTCTTGAGATGCCTTTTTTTATTGTGAGGTAGTTTCTGAATTCCTTAGTGATTATGGCCATCTCATCTTCCTCCAGATCTACTCCCTCAGTGATTCTTAGTGCTAGACTTCTTTCCTTCTTTGGAGCATCCATTTTCATTGTCTGCCTTCTGAGTTCGTAGGCAGTGAGATTTAAAATTAGCTTGTCCAACCCAAGGGTTACCATGTTTTTGGATTCCTGAATAGTTGTGATCTTGCTTTCCCATGAAATTGGCAAGACCCTAATCAGGATCTTCTCAACTCTGTTCTCTTCAAGAATGACCCTTCCAAGAGACTTGAGTTCATTTGTCAGTGTTGTGAACCTTGTATACATCTCTTGTATTGTCTCTCCTTCCTTCATAGTGAAGTTTTCATATTGGAAGTATAGTAGAGTACTTCTTGACCTTTTCAATTGAGGTGTTCCTTCATGAGCTACTTTCAAGGTATCCCAAATTTCTTTGGTAGTGGTGCAGCTTTGAATTCTACTATACTCGTCTGGACCAAGTCCACACACATGCCACTTTTTGGCCTTAGCATTCTTCTCCCATTTTCTTAAGTCTTCAGCAGTGCAATCAGCTGTTGTCTTAGGCACGTCTACTCCTTCAGCGGTCTTTTTCATAGTATCCAAAGGACCATCAGTGACTATGTCCCATAGTTCATAGTCTTCCCCAATTAAGTGATCCTTCATCTTGTTCGTCCACCAGGAGTAGTACTGCCCGTTGAAGAGTGGAGGCCTAGCAGTTGATTGTCCTTCCCAGTTCTCAAGTGGTGTACTCATTTTGATCTTTTCCTAAGGTGTTAACCTCATCAGGGATAACCTGCTCTGATACCAATTGATGTTTTATACGTCAATAATACACAAGAGGGGGGGTGATTAGTGTGGTGACAAATTTTTGAGTGCTGTCTTTATAGAAGAACCAGGTTCTTCTAGGTGTTCCATCTTTTACAATTTGCGGAATATAATATCAGAAATAAAAGAACACAACACATTTACGTGGAAAACACATAGCTCAAAAGGTGAAAATACTACGACCTACTACCCAATAGGAGTTCCTAAACTCTTCACTATGTCAATGAGACAAACAACATTTACAAAATAAGCTCTTTTGTAAACCTAAGGACTAACTCTAATCCCCTTGTGGCAAACTAGCCTCTAGCTAATTGCGACAAACTACAAGTTAACTCTAACTTGAATATTGTGTACCTATTACAATTGATTCTAGATAAAGCTGAAAGATACATTTTGTAATCGCCTACTACAAACCACTAGACTCAAAGATAATAGATGTAACTGGTTCTTCTAGCTGGTTCAACTAGTTTTTGAGCCGCACAGGGTTTCTTCACATGAACTGCTTGCAAAATTGCGTTGGTAATTTTGCTCTCAATTCTTGTTTCACTTCTATGTTTGTGCGCACCGTTCAATAGTAACACTTTGACAATATATAGGATCAGTAGTTGAGATGTTGAAGTAGAATTCTGATGCAACTCTTCCTTGGTGGAAGAGTTTGAGTTGATCTCAACTTCCTTGATCCTCCTCTATCTTGATTTGGTCCTACCTGAATACGAAGTCCATGTCCCTATCAATTTGCAATTTTTTCGCTTAGGAGATAACCTATTAATTCAGAGATGGTGTTTATCTCCTGCGTGTGAACTCTTCTCGTTCCATTCAGTCGGCATGTCCATGTATTCCATGATGGACCTGGTTCAACTGAGAGGACATTTGTCATTCTTCAAAACCATTCAGTGACTTGATTCAACAAGAACGAGATGAGCGCAGATCCTTGTTGTTACCCCATAACAATCAGAAAAGGCTATGAGTCACCTCACACAGTCCTAACGCGAGTCATAGCTCCCTCATACATATCCTTTATCGCCCTAATGTAAGCCACCGGCACACCTTTCACCTCCAGACACCTCCAAAGGACATCCCTAGGAATCTTGTCATATGCCTTCTCTCGGTCAATCAACACCATATGCAAATCCCTCTTCCTATCCCTGTAGAGTTCCACCAACCTCCTAATAAGGTGGATAGCTTCCGTAGTAGAACGACCCGGCATCAACCCGAACTAGTTTTCCGATATAGACACCGCCATCCTTATCCTCCCTTCCACCACCCTCTCCCACACTTTCATCGTATGACTTAGTAACTTGATAACTCTATAGTTGTGATATCACCTTTGTTCTTGTACACCGGAACAATTGTACTCCACCTCCACTCATAAGGGCATCCTCTTTGTCCTGAAGATAACATTAAATAACCTAGTCAACCACTCCAAGCCTGCTCTACCCGCATATCTCCAAAACTCCACCACAATCTCCTCTGGTCTGGTCGCTTTGACCCGACTCATCATACACATAGCACACACGATCTCCTCAACCTTAATGTGCCTACAATACCTAAAGTCTCGATGACTCTTGGAGTGTCACAATTGCCCTAACACGATGATTCCATCCCCCTATTCATTCAGAAGTTTATGAAAGTATGACTGCCATCTTTTCCTAATATGGGCCTCTTCCAACCGTCTTCGTATTTGATGCACCTCACTTGATCCAGGTCACAAGCCTTCTTCTCTCTCGCTTTTTCCAACCAAAATAACTTCTTTTCCCCACCTTTTTCCCCAAGTTCCTCATAAAGCCGACCAAAAGTAGCAGTTTTAGCCTCTATTACCGCTAATTTTGCCTCCTTTCTAGCCTCCTTATATCTTTCTCTATTCGCACTCCTATGATCCTAGTCGGTGCTCTCTACTAACTTAATATAAGCAGATTCCTAAGCGAGGCTGGTTTATGTTCGCGGACGCGTGCTTGGTCTGCATTCGCGATGAATACCCATGGGTAGTATAATTATGTGGGGATTTGGGAATTTTAGCCCATTCTCTCATATTTTAAACCCTAGACTTGGAGTGGGGCGATTTTTCAAGGAGATTTTCATGCAAGATTAAAGGGTAAGTGATTTTTTATCTCTTGTGGTTACATTTTAAGAATCTGCATGAATTATTAACACCCAAAACATGAAATTGTGAGGTGAAATTTGGGAATTTTTTCTACATAGTGAAAATTAATGTTTTGAGCTATGATTTGGACTTGGATTTGAAAACCAAGTACTTATTTGGACTCATAGGAGTATGGGTGGTTGGGTTCTATCCATTGACTCATCTTTTGACTAGTGTTTTGACTATGTGAGCCCGGGTTGACTTTTGTTGATTTTTGAAAATTGTTTAAACATTTAAGATTTATTATTTCTAATTGATTTCTATGATGTTATTTGATCATATTAAGTATTATTTGGCTAGATTCAAGCTGGTTGGAGGTGATTTCCAAAGGAAAGGTGATTTTGAAAGGTTAATTGGGATTTCTTAGGTAGAAAATTTGCCTAACCTTGTTATGATTGAATAACCCTTAGGATATGACCTTATTTTCTAAATTGTAATGTGTGTGAAAAGACACATATGCAAGGTGGCGAACATACATGCCGGTGCTATGATTGATTCATGACCGGATTAGACTTTAGGATTTTATTTTGCATTGTTTGGTTGTGTGCCTTTTATGATTCATGTTCTAATCAATTGTATGACTATGTGAGCCATTCCTTTCATGCTAGTATCCATTTTTAGGATTGCTACTTGGTAATTTGTCAAGAAGGGCTATTTGTGTAATTGTTGTTATACTTGATATAGCCTTAGTCATACTTCACATCTTGAGCACACATCCGCACTTTTATTTATTATGTCCTTGTGTACCTTGCTGATTATTTTTTAGCAGATGCCTCTTTAAAGATGAAATGTTCTTTCTCACTGTTATGATTATAGCACATTTGGCCATGTTGACTGATTTGGCTATGGCATAAGGTTTCTGTCGTACGGTCATTGTGATATTTTTATTATTATGGCACGAGACTTTTTCCCTGTAGTTAAGGTGACATAGTCACTATTATGGCACGTGGTCATCGTCATGCATCGTTTTGATATGGATCCATCCCCCTAAGGCCCCCCTCTCATGTTTCATATAATACACACAGGTTGTGAGAACTGATAAGTTTCTTGTTTATTAATATGTGGGATACAATGGGATGAGTTTTGAGCATAAAGGTGAAAGCTTTGATCATTTAAGTGAATCTATTATGCTTTATCATGCATTTCATATCCTTTCTATGTTTAATTCTAACATGCTATTTGATGCCTCTGATATGTGTTTGAACTTGTTAGTCGACATAGAATTTTCCATGTTGAGCTAATATTTCTTGATATGATCTTTGACGATATTGTATCTCTTTTCATAGTCATGTTGTGAATATATATGAACTATACAGGTTTATGTATTAGTAGGTATCACATGACTTGAACCTCATCACTACTTTACTGATATTAGTCTTGATACTTAGTGAGTGCACGTTCTCCCATATGCATACTATACTTTTGTATATTTTTGAGTGGATCTGGGCATTGGCAGTAGCGAACTTCTGGAGGAAGCCTAGCAGCTGTCAGTGGATACCCGAGGTAGTGCTGCATGATTGTTGGTAGATCCTTTAAGTTCTATTCCCCAACTTTCATACTGTTATCTATATTCAGACAGTTTATTATTATTTAAAGACTTCATTGTATTCTATTTTATAGGTCATGACTCCTTACTACTAGGTTTTAGGGATTTGATGATGTGGTATCTTTATATTTCCCATTGTTGGAAGATTTATTCCACTATTTATGCTATTTTGTTATATTATATCTCATTTCATTTGTTTTGATCTAAGTTATGTACTGTCTTGCCTAGTCTTGGGGGTTAGGTTCTATTACGATCATTGGTGAAATTTCGGGTCATGACAATAAACCTTTACAAAGTCGTTTGAAACCTCAAAACATAAAAAAAAATTCTAAAATAAATAATTAAGCATTAGAACTCGAGGATTTTCCGATGTTCATAACTTAAAATTCCAACTTTCAACTATAAGCACCGAAATAGTCTATGTTCACCCGGGGACCCCAACCAAACATACGTACAAGTCCAAAATCACCATACTAATCTAACAGAATCATCAAAATACCGATTCGAGGTCGTGTATCAAGATTGTGACAGTGGTCAACTCTGACAACATAAAAGCTTTATAATCAAGATTTCTTTATTAAAATACATCTTGAACTTTCTAAAAATCAAAACGAGCGATGCACACAAGTCATAAATCATCAGATGAAGCTATTTAAGACTTCAAATCACGAAAGACAAAGCTAGAACAAAAAATAATCTATCGGGTTGTATAGCTTAGATAAGTCCTAATAGTGTTTATGGACTTGATGGTATGATTGGATGGGGTACCAGGGAGAGAGGTTGAGTATTGGACCACCCGAATCCACTTTGGATATTGCTAGTTTTCTTGTTTAAGTTGTTTATTGCGTTTACGAGGGGTGTCCCACGTTCGTGATGATGAAAATTTGGGTTGGGGTTGTTATTCTTCGCATTCATGGAAGGGGAGACGCATTTGCGAAGAAGGAGGTGAGGTCTGGAGATGGACTTCGTTCTCGCGAAGGGTAGTGGTGGACAGACTATATAAGTTGTGATTTTTAGGATTTTTGCCCATTCTCCCATATTTTGAACCCTAGACATAGTGAGGGACAATTTTTCAAGGAGATTTTTATACATTACAAAAGGTACTTGTTTCTACTCATATGTAATTATATTTCAAGAATCTACATGGATTTCTAACCCTTAAAATAAGGATTTAAAGTGTAGAAATTGGGAATGAACTTAAGAGAGTGATTTTGGGAGTTTGAAAAATGAAATTGGAACCCGATTTAGAATCTGCTTATAAAGTTGGAATCATGGGATTATGAGTAGTTGGGATATATACCTAGAGTCTGGTTTTGACCATGCAAGATTGTTTTGATTTTTTTAGAATTGATTAAAGATTGAAGCTTTATTGTTTGATATTGATTTCTATAACATTATTTGACTCAGTTGAGTAATACTTGACTAGATTTGAGTGGATTGGAGCTGGATTTGAAAAGAAAGGCAATTTTGGAAGGTTGAATGTCTTACAGGGTGGAGGTAAATCTCTTGTATATCCTTGGGAATTATTATCATAGCTGATTTATTTACTACTTGTTTCTTGATTTATGATCCATGTATAAGTGAGGTAATGGGCATATATACGTAGCTAGGTTATGACCATATCTGGTGGAGTTTGGCTTATGATTATGCCATGTATTGGACTATATAAATTTATTCTCCATCTTTCTAATTTTATGCCTACGTGATGACTCATAATTATTATTTAGAAGCATGCTTAAGGTTATGGATTATTTAATTGGTCATAAATGATTATTTTTCCATGTTGAACTTTCTTGTTAAGTCGCAGTCATACACTTTTCTTGTCTGACTCATGAATTGGAGGTTAATGACTTAATTTACTCATGTTAAATGTTATAATTATACTTTATTGAACTGTGGTGCTAAATTGAATTACATGAATAGCCATAGTCATCTTTAAGCCATGTGAGCTTTTATCCGCATTTCTATTTTTATGTTTTGATTCCTCTAACTTATGTTAATTCATATACATATATATGAGTTGGAGAGTTGAATATTATGAGAAGTTTAGGATTTTTGCACTAAGGACACTATGAGCGGATTTTGAGCATTGATAATTGATCATCGACTATTAAATGATCAATGCTTGGATATGGATACATCCCTCCGAAATCAGGTGATAACCCATGTTACTTTGGTCACTTGGAGTGTATGCACTCGAATTTGGTTCTTGGTTTGGACACGTGGCATATGCTAGGTACAGGGATCAGTGCTATGAGGTACTGAGAAGGGATCCCTGAGTCTGCATAATTCCAGATTTTAGACTCATGTAGTGGCTTTTATGTAAATATTAAATTGATATAAATCGTGTGTTTATGGGAGGATTGAGGTATTTGACATCAAAGCACGCCTGAATTCAATATGTACCATATCTCTAGCCTTTGTATCTATTCAATGATACCATGCTTTACTTCGTATCTTATTTATGCCAGCGGTTTATTTGATAGTTAGTAAGTGTTGATATCGACCCCTCGTTGCTATTTCTTCAAGGCTAGATTTGATATTTACTAAGTAACATAATTTTGTTCTCATAGTACACTTTAGCATATTTTTGTGCAAGTTCTAAGGCATATACTAGTGGTACTCATCCAACTAAGTAGGAGTATCTTGTTGGAGACTTCGTGGAGAGCTTCCTTACTTGATCTGCAACACATGAAGCCCCCTTTCCTTACTTAGCCAACTCTGTCCATTTGTTTCTTTTTCAGACAAATGTTATTGTCAGTTGAAACAATTTACTCTTGTTATATGCTTGTGCCAATTTGACACAAGGATTTGTCCATTGATTGACAGTTGTGGTCATGTTCAAACCCTATCGTGGACTAATGTATATCGTGATACCATTTAGAGATTGGCTCCGCTTTCATATCTATATCATAACTTTTTTAATGACTTAATAATTGGATTCTATTATTGTTGTTGAGTGTTGGCTTGCCTATTAAGCGAGCTATGCGCCACCCCGACCTTTGGTAGGATTTTGGATCGTGCCTGTATCAGATCAATGAAAAGTTTCCTTAATAGTTGTTGCATATGTGCTTCATATGCGAAATTGGTGCATTTGTATGTGCTTTTGACCTTCTTATATGAAAAAGCATGTGTATTATCCTTCTCTTTGAATGTGCACCTTATTATTAAAATCCGTTGGTTTTAGTTGTTTCTCTATTATTGTATATGCTTAAGAGAAGATGTTATATAAAGTGAGTGTGTTTGACTAATACCCCGCCAATACTTTTGAGGTATGTATTGATACTTACTGAGTACATGGAGTCGATTATACTCATATTACACTTCTACACCTTGCATGCAAATTTTAGAGCTAAGTTGTTGTGGAGTTCGGGAGCGAGCATTGAGGATACGTCAATGTTTCAATTATCAACATCCATTTTGTTCACAGTAGTTCAGAACTTGTATTCCTGTTTATCTATATTCAAATAGATAATGTATTTTCTTCATACCAGCGTTGTATCATTTATTAGCGACTAATGACTTATATCATCAATTCTTAGGACAGTTTGAATTAAATTTTTCATATTTATTTTATTGTTATTTGATGATGTTCAGTTTTAGTTGTGCTTACATTGGTTCGCTTACCTAGCATGTTAGGTTAGGCGTCATCATGATCCTGGTGGTATTTGGATTGTGATAAGTTAGTATTAAAGCTCTAAGTTCCTAGGTTGTGTAAAGACCCGTAAAATTTCATGTCTAAAATAATGCCCGAATAGGTCCCTATGTTTTTATAACTGTAGAATGTCTTAACAATAGACCCTTTTAAGTAAAGAGTACCCCGGGACTTAAAAGATAAACTTTTCCAGAATTGCGCAAATCTGCGGTCCACTATGCGATCGCATATCAGGAGGTGCGGACCGCATAGTGGTCGCATACCTGGATAGCCTGCTATCCAATTTGAGGACAGCTATGCGGCCGAAGATGCGATCACATTTCGAGAATGTGAGTCGCATAGTTGTCGCATTCTTGCACCTTGGTTCTTGCGGAGGGAGTTATCCGACGCACTATGTGATCGCATAACATGTATGCGGACCGCATAATGGTCGCATACCAGGGCAGTCTGGTTCCCCTTTTGGACCACTTGAGGGCAAACTATGTGACAGAAATGCGCACCGCATAGCAGGAATGCGATCGCATTGCTGACCGCATTTCCTGCTTCGGGGCTCTTTTAATGTCTAATTTTACACCCGACCCCCATTTTAATAAAACACCCCTACCCTTCATTTTTATCATGCATCTGAACAAAAACAGAGAGAAGTGATAGTGGGTTCTAGAGAGAGAAGTCCTCATCTTCCCCAAATCGATTTTTCAAATATCGCTCAAGCCCGAAAACTATCGAGTAATCTTCGTCTTCTTCACTCTAAGAGGTAAGTCCCCACCCATTTCCTTTAAATCCTTATGTTTTAGCTAAAAAGGGGTAGAACACATAAGCTAATTGTGAAAATAAGAGATAAGACTTGCATGCATGTGAATAATCTTCCATAACCTAGTAAAGGGAAGCTAGTTAAAGTTATCTTTCACTAAAAAGGGTTTAGTTAAGCTAAGGGACCACATGGTGTTTGATAAAATGCTCAAATGAATTCAAGATTCCTAATTCTAAGGTAAATGTGTCGCATTGTGAACTAGATTGACGGTGCTAGACGGTTCAGTGAATTGTGATAGATATTAAAGGGGAATTGCGACTCGAGGTATATATGGCAAACTTTAATCTTCGTAGAGTCACCTTGTTGGTGTCCGAGCATTTGGTATGAGATTCTTGCTGAGCATATGTTAAATTGATTGTCCAGCTGTGTTAAGGTGTAAGATTTGATTCTCTGATTTTCTTAGTCGATTACCATGCTAATTGAAATTCTGAAAGGTGATTTCTTTGTGATTACTCTATCATGTGCAAGGTTCGTTAAATGCTTGAATATGTTGGTATGAAAGAATGGTAACAGACCCAAATGTGTGAATTTATCTAAGTACTGGGGGCTGAGTAGCAAGCAATGAAAATGAGTTGTGAATTGATTTAATTGAACTAAATGACTATGCCAATATCGTATATGACTTATTGTTTGGCAAGGATTATTGTGGCGTGATTTCATACAAATTGTTGGTTGTAATGAATTTATTTTCTTGTTGGTGAAAATCTTTGTGGTTGAATTAATGGTTGATAAAGACTATTGTGAAAACATGATTGTTTGGTTGTTATGAAATTGTACTCTTGATGATGTGAAGCCTTGTGATTGAATTGTGGGCTGTTATTATTGATATGAAATGTGATTGTCCGGTGGGATCGGGTGGAATGCCGCAACAATAGGAATAAGGGTGATATGTGAGAAGTAAGAAGGGTGGAATGTGATTGTACGGTGGGATCGGGTTGCGCGCCGCAACATAATGTAATAAGGCTGAAATGTGATTGTCCGGTGGGATCGGGTTGCACGCTGCAACAGGAAGTAATAAGGGTGTATTGTTGAGAAGGAAAAAGGGGGGAATATGATTGTGTTGAAATAAGAATCGGTGAAACTCTCAATTGTGTTTGCTTCTGTATTTGTGCACTATTTGTTGGTTCCTTTAACTGTCCCCTATCTGTGTATTGTTTGGTTTTACTTAGAGTAAAGTTTGTTCATACATACTAGTACTATTCAACGGTACTAACGTCCAATTTGCCGGGGGGGAGGGGGGGCTACATCTTTTATATGGATGTAGGTGGTTCTATAACAGGTAGCTCAACCCGCCGTTAGTGGTGCCTCCTCTTCATCTCCCCAGCAGTTCCGGTGAGCCCCATTTCCTATCGGGGCCGTGTTTGTACTATATCATTCTCTTTTGCTTATGTTGTGAAAGGTATAGCCGGGGCCTTGTTGCCGGCAAGTTTATGTAAAACTCCTAGTACTCGTAGAGGCTTCATAGACACTGTGTGGGTTGTATATATATATATATATATGTATATTTTGGGCAGTAGTTGTACTCACTCGTAATTGTGGATCACACCGAAAATGTTGTATGTAACTTGTATGTTTTGAATCGTCGATTGTTGAAATTTAAAAGAGGAAAATGAATTTATGTGGTAAATCGTACTTTGAATCTAAATAGGCTAATTCGTACGGAACAATGTGTATTATGAACACGAGGTAATGCACTGGGTAGAAAAGGCAATCCAGGTCCGCTTGACCGGGTTCATACGGTTAGGCGCCGGTCTCGTCCCTTGGTTTTGGGGCGTGACAAACTTGGTATCAGAGTCTAATATTTTAAAAGTGTCCTAGGATGTCTCGAAACCGTGTCTAGTAGGGCTCTTCTTATTGGTGTGTTGTCGACCATATCTATAATTAGGGGGATGCATGGACATTTAGGAAAGTACCCTTTTATTGATATTCTATATCGTGCGATGTGGTGAAAGGTGAGGTTGTCTATCTCTAACTCGTGCATTGTCCCAATATTCAGTAAATTGCACCCAATAAGAGAGCTCGACTCGGCCTAGAGGCCAATGCCACCCCAAGTATGGCCATAAATTCCTTATCTGAAGGTGCGGGTGAGAATGATTCCCCGACCCTGAATCAACCTGACCATTCCATTCCAGGCCAAACTGTTCCAATTCCTTCTCCAGCGGAGGGTGCCACAGTCCCTCCCACTGATGTTCCTAATCCTTCCTCAGTCCCAGCTTCCGGTCCCGGTATTTCTGATGGGGACCTCAGGGGAGCTATTCAGATGTTGACTCAGCTAGTGGCCTCCCAGACCTAAATATCACATGTTGCCCCTGCTTCCTCTAGCGAGCAAGGGGATTCTTCGGGTTCCAAAGTCAACCAGTTTCTGCGATTAGCCCCTCCAGAGTTCACAGGCACCAACCTAGAGGCCGATCCTCAGGATTTTATAGCTGAAATTTACAAAACTCTCCGGGTTATGAGGGCTAGTAAGACAGAGGTGGTGGAGTTAGCTTCCTATAGGTTGAAGGGAGAAGCATATTCATGGTTCGAGATGTGGGAGAGTTCCTGTGGAGATGGGAGCCCTCCGGCAAGGTGGGACGAGTTTGTGGATGCTTTCATGGATCATTTCCTGCCTACCGAGACTAGGGCAGCCCGTGCTATAGAGTTTGAGGTCCGTAAGTATAGCGACATGAGTGTGTGGGAGTACTATATGGAGTTTGTGCGCTTGTCTATGTATGCTACCCACATGATGCCGACTATGGAGGCCAGAGTTTGTCTGTTTGTTCAGGGCCTTGGTGCGTTGGTTGTAAATAAGGCTGCTACAGTTGCTTTGCACTAAGTTATGAAATATGGGAAGATTGTGGGATTCGCCCAGGTTACGGAGGCTCGGAAATTAAAGATAAGAATAGAGAGGGAGAGTAGTCGTAGGGTCTGGTCAGCGGGCAACCCCTGGAGTTCAGTTGGAGCAGGGAGATCAGCCTTGGGGAGAGGGTCATTAGAGCTATCTCATTCCTATGCTCAGCCCTCAGCCAGTGCGCCGCCATAAGGGCACATCTATCAGCAGGGAGGTCGCTTTGGGCTCGGTTCAGAAAGTTGAAGGTTCCATCAGTCGGGTCGTTCTGGTGGGAGGTTCCAGCAGCATCGGAGGGCCCTATGTCCTAAATGTGGGAGGTTCTATTCGGAGCCATGTGTACCTGGATATCCCAGTATGCTATAGATGCGGAGTGAGGGGCCATGTTCAGTGAGATTGTCGTGCGCCCAGTCAGGGCACAGGTAGGGGTACTGCTCAGCCGTCCAGTTCTTCGGTCGCTACATCATCAGCACGCCCTCCAGCTCCAGCAAGTCGCGGTGCAGCTAGGGGTAGAGCACGGGGTCAAGGGGGACCCAGTCGATTCTATGCCTTGAGTGGTCGCCAGAATGCAGAGGCTTCTCCAGATGTTGTCACAGGTATTCTGACTGTCCAATCGCATGATGTTTATACTCTTATTGATCTCGGGTCTTCATTGTCATATGCCACTCCATTTATTGCTTCAAGTTTTGGTATAGAACTAGAACAGCTGCATGAGCCGTTCTCTGTGTCGACTCTGGTTGATGATTCTATCACGGCCGCGCGAGTCTATAGGAATTGTGTGGTACGGTGTGTGGTCGAGATACCATAGCCGATCTCATTGAGCTAGGAATGGGGGATTTTGATGTTATCATGGGAATGGATTGGCTCTACTCGTGCTTTGCTAAACTCGACTGCCGAACCAGAATTATGAGGCTCGAGTTTCCTAACGAACCAGTTATTGAATAGAAAGGGAATGATGTTGCGCCGAGGGGTAGGTTTATTTCCTATCTTAAGGCCTCCAAGATAATCAGTAAGGGGTGCATCTATCATCTGGTCTGAGTTGCGGACACCACTTCAGAGGTGCCTGCTCCCGAGTCCGTGTCGGTCGTGAATGAATTTCTTGAAGTATTTCCGGACGAGCTTCCTGGGATTACACCAGATAGAGAGATCGATTTCGGGATTGATGTATTTCGAGATACGCGGCCAATATCTATTCCACATTACAGGATGGCACCAGCAGAATTGAGAGAGTTAAAAGAACAATTGAAAGATCTATTAGAAATAGGTTTCATTCGGCCAAGTGTGAGGCCTTGAGGCGCACAGGTTCTTTTTGTCAGAAAGAAGGATGGTTCGCTTCGGATGTGTATTGATTATCGGCAGCTCAACAAGGTCAACATCTAAAACAAATACCCATTGCCTCAGATAGATGATTTATTCGACCAACTGCAAGGTGCTAGGCTTTTCTCCAAGATTGATTTACGGTCCGGGTATCACCAATTAAAGATCAGGGAGTAGGATATTCCTAAGACCGCCTTCACGACTCATTATGGGCACTTTGAATTTTTGGTAATGTCTTTTGAGCTAACCAACGCCCTAACAACTTTTATGGATCTTATGAATCAGGTTTTCAAGTTGTTTCTTGACTCCTTCATGATAGTCTTCATTGATGACATCCTTGTTTATTCGCGAAGTCGGGAAGATCATGTTAATCACCTCAGGGCAGTTTTGTAGACTCTTCATCATCACCAATTGTATGCAAAGTTTTCAAAATGTGAGTTTTTGCTAGAATCAGTCACCTTTTTGGGCCATGTTTTTTTCAGGGAAGGGATTCAAGTTGATCCCCAAAAGATTGCAGCGGTAAAGGATTGGCCTAGACCAACGACCCCGACAGACATTCACAGTTTCTTGGGTTTAGTTGGATATTATCGGAGGTTTGTGGAGGGATTCTCTAACCTCGCCTCCCCATTGACTAAGCTGACGGAGAAAGCAGTTAAATTTCAGTGGTCCGATGCTTGTGAAGAGAGTTTTCAAGAATTGAAATCAAGACTGACTTCGGCGCCAGTGTTGACCTTGCCGGAAGGTTAAGAAGGGTTTGTGGTGTATTGTGATGCTTCAAGGGTTGGTTTGGAGTGTGTATTGATGCAATGTGGTAAGGTAATAGCGTATGATTTGGAGCTCACAACGGTTGTGTTTGCATTGAAAATCTGGCGGCATTATCTTTATGGGGTCCATGTGGACGTGTTCACATACCACAACAGTCTTCAATATTTATTCAAGTAGAAGGAGTTGAACTTAAGGTAGCGGAGGTGGTTAGAATTTCTCAAAGATTATGACATGAATATTTTGTACCATCCAGGAAAAGCGAATGTGGTAGCCGATGCTCTTAGGCAGAAATCCATGGGTAGCTTGGCAGATTTGGAAGCCGGTCAGAGGCCTTTGGCATGGGAGGTTTACCAGTTGGCTAGACTAGGGGTCTGTCTTTCGATCTCAGATGAAGGGAATGTCGTGGTGCGTAATGGAGCGGAGTCTTCGCTTGTAGGGAAAGTCAAGGAAGAGCAATTCAGAGATCTATCATTGTTACAGTTGAGAGAGGCAATTTTTAATCACAAGACGTTAGCACTTTCACTCGGCAATGATGACGGTGTCTTGCGGTGTCAAGGGAGGCTAAGTGTTCCGGATGTGGATAATCTTCGGGAGAGGGTAATGGCAGAGGCTCATAATTCCAGGTATTCTGTTCATCCAGGTTCTCCGAAAATGTATCGCGATCTCAAGGATATTTATTGGTGGAATGGTATGAAGAGAGGTGTGGCGGACTTTGTGGCTAGGTGTTCGAATTGTCATCAAGTGAAGGCCGAGCATCAGAAGCTCGGTGGGTTGGCGCAACTTATGGAAATACCGATGTGGAAATGGGAAATGATTAATATGGACTTTGTGGTAGGGTTACCCCTCACCTAGTGCATGTTCGGCTCAATTTGGGTAATAGTGGATTGACTCACGAAGTCGGCGCATTTCCTGCCAGTCAAGTCCATCGATACTGCATAACTAATCGCTCGGTTGTATATCAATGAAATAGTCAGACTCCATGGCACTCCAGTTTCTATTATCTCGGATCGAGGGGCCCAGTTCACAACTAACTTTTGGAGGAAATTTCAACAAGGTTTGGGTACTCAGGTGAATCTCAGTACAACTTTCACCAATAGACGAACAGTCAAGCGGAGCAGACTATTCAGACGCTTGAAGATATGCTACGAGCTTGTGTATTAGATTTCAAGGGTAGCTGGGATGATCACTTGCCGCTTACAGAGTTTGCTTACAATAACAGTTTCCATGCTAGTATTCAGATGGCCCCATTTGAGTCATTGTACGGAAGGAGGTGTAGGTCTCCTACTGGATGGTTTGATGTTGGTGAGGCGGAATTGTTAGGACCGGATATTGTGCACCAAGCTATGGAAAATGTTAGAGTCATTCAGGAGAGGATGAAAAGTGCTAAGAGTCGCTAGAAATCCTATGCGGACGTTCATCATAGAGATTTGGAGTTTCAAGTAGACGATTGGGTATTCTTGAAGATGTCTCCCATGAATGGGGTGATGCGGTTTGGGAAGAAAGGGAAATTGAGCCTTAGATATGTCGGGCCATATCGAATCTCTCAAAGGATAGGGCAAGTAGAGTATAGGCTGGAATTGCCCCCTGGAATGTCATTAGTGCATCTAGTGTTTCATGTGTCCATGTTAAAGAAGGTAATTGGAGGTCCAACTGCCATCATGCTAGTTGAGACCATTTAAATTAATGAAGAATTGTCATATGAAGAGGTTCCGGTTGCTATTCTTGATAGGCAAGTCCGTAGATTGAGAAACAAAGAAATTGCTTCTGTTAAAGTGTTATGGCGAAGTCAGCAAGTCGAGGAAGCCACGTGGGAAGCGGAAAGTGAAATGAAAGAAAAATATCCCCATTTGTTTGAACAAGTCTAGTAGTGATCGTGAGATCTGCCATCTCTAAGAAATTATATGTTGTGTAAAATTTTGTGCAAAAAGAACCCCATTCCCCCCGCCCCCCTAAATGCCCTACTCTTGTAACATCTCAAGTTATGCCATATTTCTGTATGTTGTGATTATTTGGGTAATGTGCAACTCCTTGAAGTAAGCTAAATTATGTGAAATTCATGTGATAGTTAAATGATATGCAAGTTGTGGTGTTAACTGAACTACGTATAACATGTTGAAGTAATTGAATTATATACACTTTGATGAGATAACTTAATTATGTGCAAAGTTGTTTGAGTAATTGAAAATGTGTGAAGTTGGTTAACAATGTGTTTCAGGGGCTCTCTGACAGGTAGATAACCCTAATTACAAAGGAAACTCTGGAAATATTTTCAGAAAATATCGGAGTTAGTGAAAATTTGGGGGTTAGTATATTGTGTTGTCCAAAATGATTCCCCATCCTCATTCAAGGATGAATGATTTTAAGTGGGGGAGGATGTAAAGACCAGTAAAATTTCATGTCTAAAATAATTCCCGAATAGGTCCCTGTGTTGTTATAATTGTAGAAAATGGACCCTTTTGAGTAAAAAGTACCCCGGGACTTAAAAGATAAAATTTTCCAGAATTGCGCAGATCTGCGGTCCACTATGCAATCGCAGATCAGGTATGAGTACCGCATAGTGGTCGCATACCTGGACAGCTATGCGGCCCAAGATGCGATCGCATTTCGAGAATGTGGGCTGCATAGTTGTCGCATTCTTGCACCTTGGTTCTTGCGGAGGGAGTTATGCAACGCACTATGCGATCGCATAACATGTATGCGGACCGCATAATGGTCACATACCAGGGCAGTCTGGTTCCCCTTTTGGCCCACTTGAGGACCAACTATGCGACATGAATGCGGACCGCATAGCAGGAATTTGATCGCATTCCTGACCGCATTTCCTACTTCGGGGCTCTTTTAATTTCTAATTTTACTCCCGACCCCCAGTTTAATAAAACACCACTCCCCTTCATTTTTAGCATGCATCTGAACAAAAATAGAGAGAAGTGAGTGTTGGTTCTAGAGAGAGAAGTCCTCATCTTCCCCAAATCGATTTTTAAAATATCGATCAGGCCCGAAAACTATCGAGTAATCTTCGTCTTCTCCACTATAAGAGTTAAGTCCCCACCCCATTTCCTTTTAATTCTCAAGTTTTAGCTAAAAAGGGGTAGAACACATGAGCTAATTGTGAAAATAAGAGATAAGCTTTGCGTGCATGTGAATAATCTTCCATAACCTAGTAAAGGGAAGCTAGTTAAAGTGATGTTTCACTAAAAAGGGTTTAGTTAAGCAAAGGGACCACATGGTGTTTGATAAAATGCTCAAATGAATTCAAGATTCCTAATTCTAAGGTAAATGTGTCGCATTGTGAACTAGATTGACGGTGCTAGATGGTTCGGTGAATTGTGATGGATATTAAAGGGGAATTTTGACTCGAGGTATGTATGGCTAACGTTAATCTTCGCAGAGTCACCTTGATGATGTCCGAGCATTTGGTATGAGTTTCTTGCTGAGCATATGTGAAATTGATTCTCCGGTTGTGTTAAGGTGTAAGATTTGATTCTCTGATTTTCTTAGTCGATTACCATTCTAATTGAAATTGTGAAAGGTGATTTCTTTGTGATTACTCTATCATGTGCAAGGTTCGTTAAATGCTTGAATACGTTGGTATGAAAGAATTGTAACGGACCCAAATGTGTGAATTTATCTAAGTACTAGGGGCTGAGTAACAAGCGATGAAAAGGAGTTGTGAATTGATTTCATTGACCTAAATGACTATGCCAATATCGTATATGACTTATTGTTTCGCAAGGATTATTGTGGCGTGATTTCATATGGATTGTTGGCTGTAATGAATTTATGTTCTTGTTGGTGAAAATCTTTGTGGTTGAATTAATAGTTGATAAAGACTATTGTGAAAACATGATTGTTTGGTTGTTATGAAATTGTAATCTTGATGATATGAAGCTTTGTAATTGAATTATGGGCTGTTATTGTTGCTATGAAATGTGATTGTCCGGTGGGATCGGGTTGCACGCCGCAGCAGGAGAAATAAGGGTGATATGTGAGAAGTAATAAGGGTGGAATTTTATTGTATGGTGGGATCGGGTTGCGCGCCGCAACAGAATGTAATAAGGCTGAAATGTGATTGTCCGGTGGATCGGGTTGCACGCCGCAACAGGAAGTAATAAGGGTGGATTGTTGAGAAGTAATAAGGGTGGAATTTTATTGTATGGAGGGATCGGGTTGCGCGCCGCAACAGAATGTAATAAGGCTGAAATGTGATTGTCCGGTGGATCGGGTTGCACGCCGCAACAGGAAGTAATAAGGGTGGATTGTTGAGAAGGAATAAGGGTGGAATATGATTGTGTTGAAATAAGAATTTGTGAAACTCTCAATTGTGTTTGCTTCTGTATCTGTGCACTATTTGTTGGTTCCTTTAACTTTCCTTATATGTATATTGTTTGGTTTTACTTAGAGTAAAGTTTGTTCATACATATTAGTACTATTCAACGGTACTAACGTCCCTTTTGTTGGGGGAGCTACATCTTTTATATGGATGTAGGTGGTTCCTTAGCAGGTAGCTCAGCCCGCCGTTAGTGGTGCCTCCTCTTCATCTCCCCAGCAGTTCTGGTGAGCCCCATTTCCTCTCGGGTCCGTGTGTGTACTATGTCATTCTCTGCTTATTTTGTAAAAGGTATAGCTGGGGCCTTGTTGCCGGCAAGCTTATGTAAAACTCCTAGTGCTCTTTGAGGCTCCGTAGACATTGTGTGCGTTGTATATATATATAACTCCTAGTGCTCTTTCCTCTCGGGCGGTTGTTGTACTCACTCGTAATTGTGGATTGCACCGGAAATGTTGTATGTAACTTGTATGTTTTTAATCGTCGATTGTTGAAAGTTAAAAGAGGAAAATGAATGTATGTGGTAAATCGTACTTTGAATCTAAATTGGCTAATTTATATGGAACAATGTGTATTATGAACACAGGGTAATGCGTTGGGTAGAAAGGCAATCTAGGTCCGCTTTACTGTGTTCATCCGGTTAGGCGCCGGACTCGTCCCTCAGTTTTGGTGCGTGAAAGGTTGTATGAGTCTTGTGCAAATGTCTAGTACAGTCTGATCGGTATGATGACGTCTATATATAACTCCGAGAAGAAATAGAGCATCTACCGAACTTCTTCTTTCTTTCCTTATTGTCCAATTTTGTTTTAGCTTGAAGTCTAAATCTTCAGTTTCTTTCTCTTCGTTCGTATGTAATGTCGAGAACTCATTATTAGTTGGGAGCATGTGGAATGTGATGATGTCATGGATTAGGTGTGAGATGCTATCACTTGATATAGGGCATGCCAGTATAAAGGACTTGTGGCCATGTATAGAATACAACTTTGGCTCTAGGGACTCATTTAAGTGAGCATGTGATTTAGCATTATTCAGTTCTGTAATGCCCCTTGAAGTGGGTGTTATGGTAAAGTGAGCTATAAGATAGCTATGTTTTCACAGTTGGTTGCTTGTGAATTGAGCGAGTATCTCCATAGCCTCAAAGGATAATGTAGAGAATGGTACCAAAGGAAAGTGCTAGAATTAACGAGGTATCTATATAATACATGTAATTTTGTATAAGAACCACACCTAGAGAGTCACTATAATGAGAAAGATTTGTTTGAGATGCAAAGGAAATATGGATGCCTGATTATCATCTCGGAGTGTAGTATAGTCATAAAGTATGGACGTATCGATGGACTTTTAAGTTGGAGGAGTAATTGATCACATAGATGTTGTAACCATGACAAGGTCAAAGAAAGATGTTGAATTAAGGCCAAACATGTGGTTATCTCCTCTGAGAAGTTCTGGAGGTGTATGACTTCTTATACGATTCTTATAACGGGAATTCTTTCAATCCAATGGGATGGATGCACTACGACGGAGGTTTGTATAACTGAGCAAGATAACAGAAACGTCACAAGCATATGCATGCATTGGATGTAAAATTCGGAACGTGATATGTAATGACCCGGACGGTCGTTTTAAGTGTTAGAGCCCTGATCCCCTATAAACTTCTTCCCATATCTATTTCTCCTATTGTGTCTTGACAGAAGGTTCATTTTGGTTTTTGGAAGTGTTTGGGACACTTAGTCCCTAAAACGGAGGCTTAAGACTTAGAATTTTTACCAAAGTCAGAACTGTGTGAAGAAAACTACGGAATGGAGTTCTATTAATTCCGTTAGCTCCATTGGGTGATTTTGGGCTGTGGGGCATGTCCAGATTGTGTTTTGGAGGTCGTATCTCATTAAGACTTGAAATGACAAAAGTATAATTTTTGGAGTTTTGGAACGATAGTGAAATTTTTGATATCGGGGTCAAAATCCAATTATGGGATTCGGAATAGGTCCGTGATGTTGATTATGACTTGTGTGCAAAATTGGGGGTCAATCGGACGTGGTTTTGTTGGTTTCAGCATCGGTTGTCGAATTTGGAAGTTTCAAGTACATTAAGTTTGGAGGGTGATTTGTGTTTCTAGCGTTGTTTGTTGTGATTAGAGGGGTCGACGAAGTTTGTATGGTGTTTTAGAATTTGTTGGTATGTTTGTTGAGGTTTCGGGGGGCTCAAGTGTGTTTCAGATGCTCAACGGGTTGAAATTGGACATAAGCCAAATTGCTGAGTTGCTAGTTCCTGTTGTATTCTCACCTACGGAGGAGAGACAACATGTGCGGACTTGCAAGCGCGGAAAAGGAGTTGCAGAAGCGGAAAGTAGAGGAGCTACATGGGGTCACATTTGCAAAGAAGGTCCCGCATCTACAGTGCCGCAGAAGCGCTCCAGGACCTGCAAAAGCGGAAAAAGACTGCAGAAGCGGACAAAAGTCCGCAAGTGTGACCCCTTAATCGCAGAACAAGACTCTAAGTTTTAAGTCATTTCCACACGTGCGATGGCCTTTCCGCAGGTGCGGCGCCGCAAGTGTGAAAAAAAGATCCGCAAATGCAGTTTGACTGGTAGAAAAAAAGCAAAATCGAGGGTTTGATTCATTTCACAATTTCTGGACTTGGGAGCTCGGGATTGGGAAATATTTTGAGATTGTTAGATAGAGCTTTGGGGTAATTATTCCTAACTCGTTTTTAGTTGTATTCCATCAATCTAAAGTTGTTTTCTCCATTTAATTTCTGATTTGGATTGAAGAGTTGGGAAAATGGGGGAAAAGTTCCCCAGCTGAATTTATGATTTTTTATATGGATTTAGACATCTGATTTATATAATTTTGGTACGAGTGAACCCGTGAGTGATAGGGTGTTCATAAGTGACTTTTACCCAATTCCAAGACGTGGGCCCGGTGAGGCTTTTTTGGCATTTTTTCCAATTTCTTGCCTTAGCTTAGATTTCATTCGCTAGATTAGTTTCTCGTAGTTATATTTATGTTATGTAAAAGGTTTTGGCTAGATTTGGGCCATTCGGAGTTGGATATTCATGGAAAAAGCATTGTTTCAGATTGATTGAGATTGGTGCGAGGTAAGTGGCTTGCCTAACCTTGTGTGGGGGAACTCCCCTTAGGATTTGGTACTGTTTGATATGTGAGCGTCGTGTACGTACACGGGCTATTCATTGTAAAACTCCAATTTTTTTTCTAGGTCATAACCTTGTTTCTCCTTGTTTGAACTACACTAGCATATGTAACTATCCTATTTTGGATTAGAAAAGCACGCCTACATGTTTTAACTACCTATTTGAACTTTGTGCAGCATGTTTAGTGAAATTACCTTCTTTCTTTGACTTGAACATAGTCTAAACTGTGGGTTTTCTTGTTGTAACTGTTATTTATATTGGTTGAGCTGCATATTTACTTTGGGACTACAGAACGCTATTTCGGGAGATCCCCTGTACTGCATATTTACTTTGGAACTAGTGAATGGTATTCCGGGAGATCCCCCAACACTGCATATTTACTTTGGGACTACAGAACGGTACTCTGGGAGATCCCCCTGCATATTTACATTTGGGACGACGGGACGGTATCCTAGGAGATCCCCTATTGTTATCACTGTGTTCTGATGTCTTTCATTGATTCTATTCCTATTAGATTTTCGTATTTATTTTTACTTCGATATTTCATTCTGCCTTATTTCATTATATTTATAATAGTAGGGCCCTGGCATGATCTCGTCACTACTCGACCGAGGTTAGGCTTGGCACTTACTGGGTATTGTTGTGGTATATTCATGCCCTTTCCTACACATGCTTTTCGTCTACAGATCTTGGTTCATCTCACCAGCCTCATCACTAGTTGCAAATGCTACTGCTTATTGGAGACTTCAAGGTACATCTGCCCACGCCCGCAGATCCTCAAAGTCCCCCTCTACCCCCTTATGTTTATTTTCCCTTCCTTTTGTAGAAATTATGTATAGAAAAATTTAGACCTTCTTGGTAGCTTGTGACTTGCGGGTTTCCGGGTTTTGGGAATTGTTTCGTACATTTCTAGAGTTATAATTGTATATACAGAGTGGCATTCAGTTGCTTATTAGTTATTGTTACTATAAGTATAATGTTCATGCTGTTGCTTCATTTTTTGCAAAGTGTTAGGCTTACCTAAGCGTAGAGACTAAGTCTCGTCACGACAACTCACAGAGGGAGAAATTGGGTAGTGACAAGTTGGAATCAGAAATCTAGGTTCACATGATTCGTGAGTTACTAGCCGTTTTATTAGAGTCTTGCGGATTAGTACGGAAACGTCTGTACTTATCTTCGAGAGGCTATGGAATTGTTAGGAAAATTCCACTTCATTTGATTCCTTTCCGTTCGAGATTATTGACTTCGAAATTCTAAACTTATGTCTTCTATTCTCTCACAGATGGTGAGGATCCTTGCAGCCGAAGATGACCAAGCACCCGCACCCCCTACTAAAGTCGCCTAAGGCCGGTACCGGGGTAGAGGCCGAAGACGTACACGTGGTGCAGCCAGATCACTCAAGCGAGCTGCTATAGATGAGCCAACTGCAGCTCTAGTTAGAGCACATGCACTAGATATGCCTACTACTACTACTCCAGCTCTTTAGAAGACCCTACATAGCTCTCAACTCTCTCTAAAAATCAGTAGGAAATGACCCCAAATAAAGCCCCTAGGCCTAAATATCGAAATGGGGTCGGGTTATAAAAATAAAGAAAAAGCTGCCCCGACACAAGAAATGCGGTCAGGAATGCGATCGCATTCCTGCTATGCGGTCCGAATTCCTGTCGCATAAATGGCCCTCAAATGGGCCAAAATGGAAAACGGACTGCCCAGGTATGCGACCATTATCCGGTCCGAATACTTGTTATGTGATCGCATAGTGCTTCGCATAACCTCATCCGCAAAAAAATAAAGGTGCAAGCATGCGACAGCTATGCGGTACGCATTCCCAAAATGCAATCGCATCTTGGGCCGCATAACTGTCCTCAAATTGGACAGCAGTCTGTCCAGTTATGCGACCACTATGCGGTCTGCATACCTGATCTGCGATCGCATAGTGGACCGCAGATCTGCGCAATTCTGGAAACTTTTATCTTTTAGGTCCTGGGTACTTTTCAATCCTAACCGCGAAGAATTTCTACAGTTATAACAACATAGGGGATCTAACCGGGCATCGTTAAAAAAAATTTGTTAAGAAATTTTACGGGTCCTTACATCCTCCTCCACTCAATATCATTCGTCCTCGAATGAGGATTGGGGAATTCATTTGGGTTATAAAATACAACATGCCAACCCCCAATTTTCATTAACTCCGATATTTTCTGAAAAGTTTGCAAGAGTTTCCTTTGTAATTAGACCTACCTACCTGTCAGAGGTCCCCCGAAACACATTTTTAATCAATTCCATACATTCTCAGTTACTCCAACAACTTGCACATAACCCGGTTAGCTCAGAAGGTTGCATATAACTCGATTATCTCAACAAGCTGTACATAGTTTAATTAACACCACAAATTTGCACATAATTCAACTATTACGTGAGTTGCACATTATTCAGCTATTTCAAGGGGTTGCACATGACCCAACTAATAACAACATATACAAATGTGGTGCAAATTTGAGAAGTCACAATAGCAGGGTAATTAGGGGAGTAGGGTGGCGTTACACAAAATATGACACAGAACGCAACTACTTAGAGATGGCAACTTTAAAAAACAACTACCTGACTCATTCAAACCAACGAGGGTATTTTTCTTTCATTTCATTTTCCGTTTCCCATGTGGCTTCCTCGACCTACAAGCCTTTCCATAACACATTCACGGAAACAATCCCAACCCCTAAGCTTACCTAACAAGGATGACAACTACATACCTCGCACAAGCTACTATCCATTAATTTCACCTTTTATAATTTACACCAGGATGATACACAAAAGATTTCCAACTACCTTCTTAGACATAGACATATGAAAACACAAATACTTGAGAAACATCATACTCCTAGTGCAACCTAATGGGAAATGCGCTTAAGTACCCTTCATTATCAATTCACATAACATCTTCAGGGAAATTTTTTAGAATAAGCTGCTCCCCCTCCTAGATTCTAAATCTCTGTTGGAATGATCAAACTAAACCTATGGTGACTTTCACGATTACTCCAAGATGTGCTACAATAAATTGACCATAAAATTACCTATTGAATACATGTGATCACCGGGTGACTTTGACACGTTTGGTCCTTCAAAATCAAATAGATTTAATACAATAAGGAGCAACGGAGTTTCAAGACTGGGCTGGAATTATTCAAGAACCCATTGATGTGCTAAGCAAAGTCTTTCATGAGGTTCTATGTTAAGAGACATGAAGATTACTACTAACAATGCCGACGTTTTTAATCATTGTGACAACATTAATTATTAGGAAAATCAAGCATAGAGGTAACTAGCAAGCATTGGTACGGTTGAAACCATGTATGTGTTCCTGAGATCTAAAAGAAGTGGGTCTTCCTAGACATGAGACACACGGGAGGCATGATCGCGAGAATGAAGATGCTAGCGTCAGTTATCCTTAGGAGGCTACGAGTTATGCATGGGATAGTAACAATTGACCCTCTCCACACATGCACTACCCGACGATAGCAAGCTCTACGGAGGAGCGATCAAGTATGGAAAACCGGTTGTCTCCTTGAGTGTATGGAAAATAAGTTTAGCTCAAAATGGTAAGATTCTCGCAACATAAATGTGATAGAGACTTCAGAAGAACCACATGAAGTTGAATTACACTCCTAACATTAACTGACACAAGGGATCTATGCCACGTGCGCATGAGGGTGTAAAAGGGAGTCAAACCCCTATGAGATTATCATCATCCAAACAGCTTAACCCTTCCCGATGATTGACCTGGTATGAGGTAACTAAAGATATGACAGATTGCCTTCTCAGTCAGTATGCTCATGTTATGTGTAGAAACCTGGAAGCATCTAATCTCAACCTTCTACGAGTGATACCATATAGCTAGGACATCTTAGCATGGGGGTGAAATCATGTATTAGTTAGAAGGGTTCTAGTGGTTAACGTGATGCTCTGGGGAGAAAGACAGATAAAACTCCTACCCAACCAGGGAGGTGAAATGCCAAGGATAGCAAAACTCCCCGCACATGACAATGACGTAATCAATGATTCAAGAAGCTGAGAGTGAAAAGGCAACAAAGCCCAATGGGACAATATAGAATAATCATGGAAGATTTGCGGAAGTGCTTAATGAGTTCCCCGTAGACCAAAACTCGAGGTGTGCCCAGATGCTAATGGAAGGCAGGAAAACATAAGAAGTAGGCAATGTGAAATGATATCCCTTAAAGGTTCATTTCGTCTTGACGGGGAGCCTATTAAGGGTCTTAATGAGAAGGTAAGTTTTACAGCGACACATAGGAGAACACTTTCTTCACAGTTATCGAGCAAGTGTTGGGAAATTAACACATGAGGTGGAGGTGTAAGAAGAAAATAAACATTTGTTATGAGTTTTTCATACTTCTGCTATACTAAGTATTGACTGCAATACAAGACCACGTCACGGGAAGCTGTGATACTAGAAACAAAGTGGGCTACTTACCGCGGGGTGTCCCTAGCGGACACGGAAGTTATACTAAGATGGCGACACAAGGTCTTTCCATGACGGGGATATGAGGATCTCAATTTTCAAAGATACCTTATGCACACGGTGACCATTTCGATTGACATGCACACATATGATAGGTGTAAGGCATGCCCTTATGTTACTAGACAGTGAGAAGGTTTTCACGATGATATGTGCAAGAGTAGAGTGACTATTCAAACCAAAGAAGCCATATACACCAATGTGAAAAGAGTGACTTAAAAAGGATTTCAATTCCGGGATACTTTTCATGGAACATGACACTACATAGGTAAGATTTACGGCACAAGTGAGCCGATGTTGTCCATATAAATAGAAAGATTTTGTAAGGAATTTATCGGGTATAGTCCCTAGTTGAGAATTTGTGATAGAGTGGATTCACGAATAATACATCTCGTTCAAAGAGTAGATATAGAGAATGGCTCATAGGGTTCCCCGGACTCTACCCCAAGTACCACAGCAACATAAGGATTCACATATGACGAAGTAGAACCAGAATCAATAAGGGCATACACGTACAGATATTGGGAAGTCAATATACCCCAACCGAAAGAGCCTCTGACTTTTGATTCCTCCTCATAGAAAAGAACCTGTTGGGCCATCCCGAGCCCTGAACACCATCCTTAACTGCTCCATGCCCTGCGAGCGCTATAGGTGAAGTAGCTGCAGAACTGGATGGCTGTGCCACACCCCTGCTCATGACCTGGCGAGACAAATGACAATCTCTCTGAAGGTGACCCGACATACCACACCTGTAACAGACTTTTGTACCATAGAGACATACTCCCGAATGAAGTCCCCCACACTTCACACAACGGGGGTGAGGTCCCCCAAACTGACTCGCCCCACTGGCCTGATGTTCACCTCTTTTGGATACATTATAAGCTTCCCCCTCATCCTTCCCCCATGCATCCAATGCGGGGGCAATAATTCCAATTCCAGTTTGTGGTGCAAGCCCGTGGAATTGGCCAAACCTACCACCCCAAGCACGTTGCCGAGCATACTCATAACTCGACGTCAAATGTTCTTCCACACATACTAGGAAGACTGGGATAGATGTACCCCTCCTAGGGCATTCATTCCTCTTGTGCCCCCTCTTTTCACAAAGATAACATGACTCAAGAGTCATCCTACATCTTCCCAAGTGACGTTTCTTGCAAACTGAGCAATCCAACCTATTGGCACCGATAACCCTTTTTCGGTTCTTTGATGCTTTAACAACACGATCCAACGACGCGGTGACATTGGTTGGAACAGGGACACTTCCCTTAGCAACAAAGATCTTCCAATTTCTCCACTGCTTGACGTATCCTCCCGACGGACTCTTGTGAGATTTTCCCCAGATTCAACGGTGAGGCTATTCCTTCCTCGCTTCTTCGGACTCGTGGGTTACTCATCTGGAAAAACAAACAGAGACATAACGAGGAAATCAGCTCCCTATCTTGAGCTCTACCGCACGATATGGAATATCAAAGAAGGGTATCATTCCTAAATGTCCAAGTAGCCCCCTAACTATAGATGTGGTCGACAACACACCGATAAGAAGGGCTCTACTAGACACGGCTCCGAGACATCCTAGGACACTTTAAAACCTTAGGCTCTGATACCAAGTTTGTCACGCCCCAAAACCAAGGAGCGCAACTGGCGCTCAACCGAGTAGAACCCGACTGAGCAAGCCTGCTAGGTTTCATTCTACCCAAAATTAGCTTATGAACATCGAGGAGGTAAATTCTATCAATCATATTTTATAAATATTTCATTAATTTCCATTTTTGTTCTCATTAGAAATCTCAATCATGATATCCCGAATATTATAATCTTTGTAGATATGATGAAAAACATATTTTCCAAAATACAAATACTTCTAGTTTAATTCCAATACCCGACACCACCCACAACCTGTCTACGGAGCCTCTAAATGCAACTGAGGAGAATTATAAAAATGCCGGTGACAAGGCCCCGGCTATACCTCAAAATTTAGTGTCTTGTACAAAATAAATACAACAAACACTACACTTGAACCCGGGAGGAAGCGGGGCTCACCTAAACTGCTGTGGGGAGAAGGAGAAGGCACTGTCACCTGCGATCCGCATTACCAGCTACAGAGTCACCTACATCCATGAAAGGGATGTAGCGCCCCCGGCAAAAGGGACGTTAGTACCATCGAATAGTACTAGAATGAATAACTAAAAATCCTTTTTTAAGTAGAGTATCCATAGAGGCAAACACAACACATAGAAACAACAAGTCACAACCAACAATATTTAAATAGCCAATTGAAACATAACGATTTTTCGGTATACGAAAATAGTTTATATCTATATATGTATATATATATATATATATATATATATATATATATATATATATATATATATATATATATATATATATATATATATATATATATATATATATATATATATATATATATATATATATATATATATATATATATATATATATATATATATATATATATATATATATATATATATATATATATATATATATATATATATATATATATATATATATATATATATATATATATATATATATATATATATATATATATATATATATATATATATATATATATATATATATATATATATATATATATATATATATATATATATATATACTTTTGGCTGGGAGAACATTAGCACTGATATTCCACCGCCTTTGTTAGCACGACGTCCGATCACGCCCGATCGACTAGGCCATCTCCCCACCGACAATGTGGTATGACATATGATGCGAAAGAAAGTTGTTACAAGAGTAGTACAACCATGTGCGCAACATGGAGTCTGATCTCAACCCGATCACCTAATCCGCCTCCCCACATATGTCGTGTGGATCGATCTCATTCATTTTCCAATTCTTAGGTGCCAATTTCATCCCAATCAAGGGGAACCATCACAATAAAAAATGCACTCCTACACCGGCACGTGTAGTTTCAGGTATGGGCCTTATGACCCACCCTTCCTCGGTTTTTCTAATGATACTCCCAAAAACATTTTTAGTTAGTTTGCACACAAAGGTAACACATATGTAGAAATGTATCCATCTCGGAATTGCTCACGTTGTACAAATATTTATTAGCATTGACAACCCCTCACGATAGCAATATTTCCTCGGCTCTTTGGGCCTTTTCAAGTTTCTTTATTCATGGAACGATGACCGTTTTTCGTATTCCATACTTTCCCTTCTTTTAGTTTCAAGGATCACCACTCATTTCCAACGTATAAAGTATTTTAGAAAATCATATATATAAAGCTACTCAGCAATTGAAACTTTAAGCACAAAAGGTTTCTTCTCAAAGATTAGGGCATACCAACTAGCAATAGAAACACACACCAAAGTCATAAACAAGCAATACTCCAATTATTCTTGAATTACTCTTTCCCAGTTCATTCAGTTCATTTCAACACCTTTATAGATTATCAACAATGAAACATACTCAATCAAGTCATTGAGCAAACATAAGAGCAATTAGGAGTATGAAGCATACCGAGTTTTCCTCACCCAAATGGTGTACTACTTTTTCATTAAGAATACGACTCAAAGACATACCATTATAACAACAAGCAATACTTTAAATATCTATCTTTTCACAATAAGCTCATTTGAAATACTCAAGTTTGTAAGTTCATACAGGATGACCCGGAATATAGAAATTAGGAAATTTTGAGCCGATTATACTTAAACCTTTGGAAAACATTAGGGATTTTCATCCTGAAGGAGAAAGTTTAGCCAACATACCTGGTTGAGCGTTCCTTAAGTTTCTACAATACACCAACACCTCTAGCAATAGCAATCTATAAGGAGATAGCGGGAATTGATTAATAATTAAGAATATTTATCATGGTGTGAATCTCTTAGGAATTACATCAAACACCTAACATGTGAAATAGATTGCAAGGTCCGAAAAATGGAAATCCCTTCTCCCCTAAACCAATTTTAACATGGACTACCCAAATTAGTTCATTAATATTACAAACTACAACTTAGCATTACATGCATGGCCTATTTCTAACCCCACAAAATATTTTGAACTCATTATCCCTTATATGATGTCTTGGAAGTATAACTTACCCGGATGGAGGACAATCTAGCGGTTATCTTCCTTAATTCTTGAAGACTTGAGCAAGGTTTTGTGATTGGAAGGCTAGGTTCCTTCTTTCTCTTTCTACATAGCTCTCAACTCTCTCTAAAAATCAGTAGGAAATGACCCCAAATGAATCCCCTAGGCCTAAATATCGAAATGGGGTCGGGTTATAAAAATAAAGAAAAAGCTACCTCGACACAAGAAATGCGGTCAGGAATGCGATCGCATTCCTGCTATGCGGTCCGCATTCCTGTCGCATAAATAGCCCTCAAATGGGCCAAAATGGAAAACGGACTACCCAAGTATGCGACCACTATGCGGTCCGCATTCCTGTCGCATAAATAGCCCTCAAATGGGCCAAAATGGAAAACGGACTACCCAAGTATGCGACCACTATGCGGTCCGCATACCTGTTATGTGATCACATAGTGCATCGCATAACCTCCTCAGCAGAAAAATTGAGGTGCAAGGATGCGACATCTATGCAGTCTACATTGCCAAAATGCGATCGCATATTGGGCCGCATAGCTGTCCTCAAATTGGACAACAGGCTGTCCAGGTATGCGACCATTATGCGGTCCGCATACCTAATATGCGACCATTATGCGGTCCGCATACCTGATATGCGATCTCATAGTGAACCGCAGATCTACACAATTCTGGAAAATTTTATCTTTTAGGTCCTGGGGTACTTTTCAATCCTAAAGGTACGAACCGCGAAGAATTTCTACAGTTAAAACAACATAGGGGATCTAACCGGGCATCGTTAAAAAAAAATTTTAAAATTTTTTAGGGGTCCTTACAATACCCCTACAGCTGACTCAATACCGGTAGTGAGGAATTTTCCTTATGTGTTTCCATCAGATCTTCCAAACATGTCGCCCGACAGAGATATTGATTTTGGCATTGATTTGTTGCCGGGCACTCAACCCATCTCTATTCCTACATATTGTATGGCCCCTATTGAGTTGAAGGAGTTGAAGGAACAATTACATGATTTGTTTAATAAGGGCTTCATTCGGCCTAGTGTCACCTTGGGGGTGATCCTGTCTTGTCTGTGAAGAAAAGGGATGGTTCTATGCGAATGTATATTGATTATCGCCAATTGATCAAAGATACAGTGAAGAACCTGTATCATTAAACTCAAATTGATTACCCCATTTGATCAGTTACAGGGTGCCCGAGTATTTTCCATGATTGATTTGCATTCAGGTTATCATCAACTGAAGATTCGAGAGCAAGATATCCCGAAGTCTGCTTTCAGGACTCGGCATGTGATGTTTTATACGTCAATACCACACAAGACGGGGGGGGGGGGGGGGGGGGGGTTTGTGTGGTGTCCAATTTTTGAGTGAAGTCTCTATAGATGAACCTAGTTCTTCTAGGTGTTCCAACTCGTACTGTTACGGAATAATAAATGCATAAAAGTAAAGAACACAGAGATGTTTACGAGGAAAACACCCGGCTCAAAAGGTGAAAAACCCACAACCTACTACTCAGTAAGATTTTCCCAAACTCTTCACTACAACTCTGAGCCAAACAACATTTACAAAATAAACTCTTTTGTAAACCTAAGGACTAACTATAATCCCTTTGTAGCAAACTAGCCTCTAGCTAATTGCGACAAACTTCAAGTTAACTCTAACTTGATCAATGTGTACCTATTATAATTGCTTCTAATAAAGCTGAAAGATACAATATTTAATCACCTACAACAAACAACCTAGACTCAAAAGATAACAGATGGAACTGATTCTTCTAGCTGGTTCAAGTAGCTTTTGTGTCGCACAAGGAATCTGCTTGCAAAATTGCTTTAGTAATTTTGCTTTCAGTTATTGTTTCACTTCTACATTTGTGCGATCAAATCTTCAGCAGGAATGCTTCAAAATTTTGTAGCGCCAGTAGTTGAGATATTGTTGTTTAGTTCTAGTGCAACTCTTCCTTGGTGGGAGAGTTTTTGGTCATCTCAACTCCCTCGATTTTTTCTGTCCTTGATGAATTCAAACTCTATCTTCTTATCACTTTGCAACCTTTTCGCTTTAGGAGACAACCTATTAGTTCATAGATAATTCACAGATCATGTTTATCTCCTGTGCATATACGCTTCTTGTGCCAATGGGTCTGTTTGATAATGTTTGCCCTGATGAACCTGGTTCAACTGGGTAGGCATTTGTCAATCTTCAAAACCATGCAGTGACTTGGTTCAACAAATTCCCCCTTTTTGATGATGACAAATTCTGTGCTCAACCCTGTACATACTTTAGTCCAACATAGACACTTTGTAAAGTTTCTAAGCATTTATCATAGAGAGACCAGGTTCATTAGGTTATAAAATGTCACAAAAAAGATCATTGAAGCACATATCTTCCCCCTTTTGGCATCATCGAAAAGTTGCAAAATGATAAACTTACTAGAGTTATTAATAATTACTTATGGCCATTGAGGCAACTGCAGGTGCAAAGCATGATTAATCATCAAAAGAAACCATACACAAAATGAATTAAAGATAGTCGCAATCATGAGCAAAAAACATAACAAGATAAAATCCCAAACTGGGCATTGAAGGGGTTTTGGTGGCACTGGACTCCTAAGGCTCGAAAGGGGCAGATGAGGTTGTGGTCTTGGCTTGAAGAAAAGAGAGAATTTGTTGAAGAACACCCTCATTCTTCTCCTTCTCTTTGGCTAATTCAGTTCTGAGAGCATCCTGCTCAGCTTCAACCTCAATAAGGCGAGATTTCTATCGAAGGATCTCCACATCCTTTATCTCACCTTCCTGCAAAAGCGACCTGACCTGTTTGTTAACAGGCATTTTCATAGATGAACCAGGTTCATCCTCAGGAACATTTACAATGTAGTCACAGGTCAACAGTGTATTCTTCCCAAAATAGTCCTTAGCATTATCCATCTCAGCTCTCTTCACAGGAACCTTGAAGTGGGCAAACACATTAGTTAGAATAAATCCATAAGGTATAGCGTGTGCCTTGGTTCCATTCACAACTCTGTCCATGAGCTGGATGATGAAAGCAGGCCAATTGATCTGCTTACCCATGTAAAATCATTCCATAAGCGTGAGGTCCATATAGCTGGCAATACGCCTTCGTTCTTGTCTTGGTAGCAGAAACTTGATCACAAACGCAAAAGAATAGTTTGTGTTGAGATCGAATCTCACTCTTGAAAACTGCCCTGGGCTCAGGTTCTTGATCATTTTCATAGAAAAACCTGGTGATGTTGAGAGCTGAGGACATGCTATCCAGATTAGGCCATCTTTGCCTTGTACAATCATCATAACCCTGAGCAGGGATATTCAGTATGTCCCCCAACTCCTTTGCATCAAAGGAGATTTCAACTCCATGAACCCTGGTAGTTACCCTGCCATCCTTGAAAACTGCGTTGGCCATAAATTCAACCAACTCATTTCTAGCCAGCCTTCCTTCCAGGTGAAGAACCATGTCCTTCCACCCTTGCACGTCTAGGGTATCCATCAGGAAAATCATTCCTGATTCCTCAAGGTCACTAACCAGCTTTCCCTTCAAGATAGTACACTTGCCAAACATGGTGATCTTGTCAGTCTCTTCACCAGACTCTTCCTCTTCTCCTCCACTACATTCCTCATCATCAGTAATATTAACTTTCCTTGTCTCAGATCTAGTCCTCTTAGCAATGGTTGAGGGTGTGGCAGACACAGAAGTTGACTTCTTAGAAGAAGCCTTAGCTTTCTTGGGTTTAGGTGTCTCACTAACAACTGGAGCAGGTTGCTCCTCATGATGGACCAGGTCCATTGGTGGAGAAGGAAGATAAAAAAGCTGGTTGTGAAGACATTTTTATGAAGAATTTGGAAGAGAATAAAGTTGATCAGTTTTTGTTTGAGATGAATGAATAACTCAGTTCAACGGTTATACTTTTGAAGAGGGGAGGTAATGATGGCCTTTTAAAGGTGTGGTCATTAATTGTACAATGGGCAGATGTATTAGTCAAGTGGGAGTCTAATCGCTGTAGGAGTGTCATTAATTAGACGGTTAGGAATCCCTAAATCTAGCTTAATTAAGATACGATGGGACTTCTTGAAACTGGTTCATTTTAGGATAAATACTGAGAATTTGAAATGAACCAAATATAGATAGAGTCCTGCTCATGTGTGACTATAACTAATTCAAGAAGTGTTTGGAGATGAGCACGTAATTTGTCAGTCAGATGAACCAGCATCGATGAACCAGGTTCATCGTGTTATTGTCATTAATATGCCTCAATTTACAAAGATAGAAAAACATCATTAGCAACCAGGGAATCATATTAATACATGACAAGAGAGTATGGCAATAAAGTCATGATACTGAGCAATGATTAGTCTGGTTAATTATCTATTTTAGTGTTTGTAGCTAATTTTTTTTTGTTTTTTCGATTAGGTGATCTTAACAATTCCCTAATTCAAGTCGGTTTCTCTCAAAATGCTCCCTACTCAGTGTTTTAGTAAAGATGTCTGCAATTTTCTTGTCAGTAGCACAAAATTCAATTGAGATCATTCCTTTTTCATAGTTATCCCTTAGGAAATGGTGTCTAACATCTATGTGCTTAGTTCTTTTATGATGAACCGAGTTCTTTGCCATACTAATTGCACTAGTGTTGTCACAGAAAATAGGAATGCGTCCAACCTATATACCAAATTCCATGAGTTATTGCTTGATCCATAGCAGCTGAGCACAACATGAGGCTACAACCACATATTCAGCCTCAGCAGTAGACAAGGCTACTGAATTTTGCTTCTTGGTGGCCCAAGACACAAGACAAGAGCCCAAAAAGTGAGCCATGCCTGAAGTACTTTTCCTGTCAACTAGGAAGCCTGCATAATCTACATCAGCATATCCTACAAGGTCAAAATTACTACCTTTAGGATACCAAAGGCATAAATCAGTAGTGCCTTTTAGATATCTCAGAATTCTGTTCACTGCAGTTAGATGGGACTCCTTTGGATTTGCCTGAAACCTAGCACACAGTCCTACACTGAACACAATATCAGGTCTGCTGGCACTGAGATATAATAAAGAATAAATCATCCCTCTGTATAGCTTCTGATCAACGGATGAACCAGTTTCATCCATATCTAATTTTGTGGCTGTGGCTATGGGGGTGTCAATTTCCTTTGAGTCTTCCATTTTAAATCTTTTGAGTAATTCCTTCACATATTTTTGTTGTTGTATCAATGTTCCATTTGATTTTTGCTTGATTTGCAAGCCTAAGAAGAAGTTTAGCTCACCCATCATACTCATCTCAAACTCACTCCCCATAGGTTTAGCAAATTCCTTACTCAAGTTTTCAGTGGTCGCACAAAATATGATATCATCCACATATATTTGCACAACCAGGAGATCCTTACCCTTTTCCTTTAACAACAAGGTACTGTCAATTTTACCTCGTTTGTATCCATGTTCTATCAGGAATTTTGATAATCGTTCATACCATGCTCTTGATTCTTGTTTGAGTCCATACAAAGCCTTGTCAAGTTTGTATACATGGTCAGGTGTCTCCTTGCTTTCAAAACCTGGAGGTTGTCTTACAAATACTTCTTCCTTTAGATATCCATTGAGGAAAGCACTCTTTACATCTATCTGATGGAGAGTGAATTCCATGTGTGCAACAAATGCTATAAGAAGTCTAATTGCCTCCAATCTTGCCACACGAGCAAAGGTCTCATCATAGTCAATTCCCTCTTCTTGACTATATCCTTGGACAACCATTCTGGCCTTGTTTCTTGTAACAGTTCCATCCTAATCGAGTTTGTTCCTGAAGGCCCACTTGGTGCCAATTAATGATCTGTCTAGTGGTCTGGGTACCAAGTGCCATACTTGACTTCTTTCAAATTGAAAGCTCTTCTTGCATGGCATTTACCCAGTCAGCATCCTGTAGGGATTCACCAATGTTATTTGGTTGAATCAAGGATAGAAAAGCATCAAACGCACACAGATTTTTCAAAGAGGATCTTCTTTTGATTCCAGATGTCAAATTTGTTATGATGTTCTCAAGAGGGTGAGAACTCTGATATCTGTGTTGTTTGAGCACCAATTGTTCACTTCTAGATGATCTCATGATGTCTTGTTGTTGTGGAACAGGATCAGGGCCAAGGTCAAGAGTACTTTGCTGTTGAGTCCCCCCTGTCATGTTGCTCGGGGTAGTTGGAGCTGGTCCATCGCCTGCTCCATCTTCCATAATTGCTTCAATTTTTTCATTGCTTCTGACCAGTCCAAGCTCCTCATCTTCTGGTTCCTGTCACTCAGAAAGAGTGTTAGTTTTATCAAAAACAATATGCACACTCTCTTCTACACACATAGTTCTTTTATTATAAACTTTATATGCTTTGCTATGTGATGAATATCCCATGAATACTCCCTCATCACTTCTGGGATCAAATTTACCTAGGGAATCTTTGCCATTATTGTGCACAAAGAACTTGCATCCGAAAGCCCTAAGGTGGGATATGTTGGGCTTTCTCCCTTTAAGTAATTCATAAGGAGTTTTCTCTACCAGTGGCCTGGTCATGCATTTATTTATTATGTAACATGCAGTGTTTATTGCTTCTACCCAAATGCTGTGAGGTAGTTTGCTAGAAAGAAGCATGGTTCTGGCCATGTCTTCAAGAGTCTTGTTCTTTCTTTCAACAACCCCATTTTGTTGTGGGGTTCTAGGGGCAGAAAAGTTGTGATTGATGCCATGTTCATCACAAAACTCAACAAACTTTGCATTCTCAAATTTAGTACCATGATCAGATCTTATTGATGCTAGTTGATTTCCCAATTGGTTTTTAGTTTTTCTAACAAATGAAGTGAACATATCGAATACTTCTTCTTTAGATGTTAGAAATAATGTCCAAGTGAACTTTGAGTAATCATCAACTAGCACTATTACATATTTCTTACCACCTCTACTCAAAGTTCTCATAGGACCACATAAGTCCATATGAACCAGTTCCAACGTCCTGGTGGTACTGACCATTTTCTTGCTTTTGAATGAGGATCTTACCTTCTTCCCTCTTGCACATGCCTCACAAACTTTGTCATCATTGAACTTAATGTTAGGGAGCCTTACCACTAAGTCCTTAGAGACTAGTTTGTTAAGCTCATTCAGACTCGCGTGACCAAGTCTTTTGTGTCAATGGAGGGGATCACCGTTCAGCACACTTAAGAAAGTGAGTTCATTTTCACACAGTGTGGACAAGTCTATGAATAGATTTTATTCATTCTTTTTCCTTGCAAAACAATCTTGTTAGTAATCAGGTTAATCACAAAACATTTTGTGGAAGTGAAAGAAACCAAGTTACCTCTATCACACAATTGTTCAATTGAACGTGTGTCATCCTTACCTACCTTACCAACCCCTATAATTTCACCTTTCTTTCCATTTCCAAAGGAGACATTTCCTCCTTTGAGGTTTTCAAGTGAAAGGAAATGTTCCTTGTTCTCTGTCATATGTTTTGAGCAGGCACTATCCAAGTACCAAATTTGGCTGCTTCCTCTCACTTAAACCTACAAAAAGAAATCAGGGGTTATTTTTAAGAACCCAAAATAGTTTGGGTCCTTTTCTATGAGAGAAAGGAGGAATTAAGCTTTTTCTGGCCCAATTTGCCAGTTTTTCTTTTTAACAAAACTTTCATTTCTTCGACTGACCTGCTCTTTTGCATTACATTCACTTTTGTAATGACCAGTCTTACCACAATGGGTACACATTTTATTCTCAGGGAGAATGAGATACTTGCTTTTGGGATCCCACTTGGGCAGTTGACTCCCAAAGCGAAGTCCTCTCCAGTTCTTCTTTACCAAGTCTAACTCATGTATGACTTTACCAAGTTCTTCTTTAAGAGTCCTTATTTTTTCATACTTAGTATACATCTTATCTTTTAGGTTTCCCATATTTTCTTCTAACATTGTATGAGAATGATCAACAATCTTTTTACTGGATCCTAGCTTTACCTTTAAATTTTCATATTTTAGCTCTAGAATCTCAGTTTCAAGTGGATGAACCTGGTTCATCAATATAGTGTTTTTCTTTTCCGATTCACTTACTCTGATTTCCAGGTTCATGCATTTTTCTTTTAGCATTGCACATTCTTTAGAGAGTTGTTCTTTCTCTTTGGTTGTTTCTTCAGAATCATCCATGAAATCCAGTAGCAACTCAAAGAGTTTCTCTTTAGATAGGAACTTTATTTTGTTTTTGAGATGTGATATACTTACCTCTGGTTCTTCATATAATTCCTCATCGGATTCTTCAATTGCCATGAGCGCCTGTTCTTTATTCTCACCATCTTCTGATTCTTCATCTGAGCTTTCCCCCCAAGCAGCAACCATATCCTTTGTTGTGGTTTTCTTGGGTTGGACCAGTTCCTTCTTTCAAATCTCTCCTTTTTCCATTGCAATTCCCACTGAGGACAATTCTTGTTATGGTGGTCAGTCTTTCCACACGTGTAGCATCCCTCGTTGACTGGCCTTTCTGGAGCTTTAGCTTTATTATAGTTTCCACCTCTTGAGATGCCCTTTTTCCTTATAAGGGGTTTCTGAATTCCTTAGTGATCATGGCTATCTCATCTTCCTCCAGATCTGCTCCCTCAGTGATTGTTAGTGCTAGACTTCTTTCCTTCTTTGGAGCATCCATTTTCATTGTTTGATTTCTGAGTTCATAGGCAGTAAGGTCTCCACTAAGCTCGTCCAATCTGAGGGTTGCCATATTTTTGGATTCTTGAATAGCAATGATTTTGCTTTCCCAGGAAATTGGCAAGACCCTTGTCAGGATCTTTTCCACCCTGTCCTCTTCAAGAATGACTCTACCAAGAGACTTGAGTTGATTTGTCATAGTTGTGAACCTCGTGTACATCTCTTGGATTGTCTCTCCTTCTTTCATAGTAAAGTTTTCATACTGAGAGTATAGTGGAGTACCCCTTGATCTTTTCACTTGAGGTGTTCCTTCATGGGCTACTTGCAAGGTATCCCAGATTTCTTTGGCACTGGTGCAACTTTGGATTCTGCTATACTCGTCTGGACCTAGTCCACACACTAGCCACTTTTTGGCCTTAGCATTATTCTCATATTTCTTCAAATCCTCAGCAGTGCAGTCAGCTCTTGTTTTTGGTACAGTTATTCCTTCAGCAGTCTTCTTCATAGTGGCCAGAGGACCATCAATGACTATGTATCAAAGTTCATAGTCTTCTCCAATCAAGTGGTCCTTCATCCTATTCTTGCACCAAGAGTAATACTGACCATTGAAGAGTGGTGGCCTTGCATTTGATTGACCCTCCCAGTTTCTAGGTGGTGCACTCATTTTGATCTTTTCCAAGGTGTTAGCCTTTTCAAGGATAACCTGCTCTGATACCAATTGATGTTTTATACGTCAATACCGCACAAGAGGGGGGGGGGATGACTTGTGTGGTGTCCAATTTTCGAGTGCAGTCTCCATAGGAGAACCTAGTTCTTCTAGGTGTTCCAACTCGTACTGTTGCGGAATAATAAATGCAGAAAAGTAAAGAACACAGAGATTTTTACGTGGAAAACACCTGGCTAAAAAGTTGAAAAAACCACGACCTACTACTCAGTAGGATTTTCCCAAAATCTTCATTACAACTCTAATCCAAACAACATTTACAAAATAAACTCTTTTGTAAACCTAAGGACTAACTCTAACCCCTTTGTAGCAAACTAGCCTTTAGCTAATTGCGACAAACTTCAAGTTGACTCTAACTTGATCAATGTGTACCTATTACAATTCCTTCTAATAAAGATGAAAGATACAGTATGTAATCACCTACTACAAACCAACTAGACTCAAAAGATAACAGATGGAACTGGTTCTTCTAGTTGGTTCAAGTAGCTTTTGTGTCGCACAAGGAATCTGCTTGCAAAATTGCTTTGGTAATTTTTCTTTCAGTTCTTATTTCACTTCTTCCCTTGTGCGATCAGATCTTCAACAGGAATGCTTCAACATTTTATTGCGCCACTAGTTGAGATGTTGTTGTTTAGTTCTAGTGCAACTCTTCATTGGTGGAAGAGTTTTTGTTCATCTCAAATCCCTCGGTTGTTTTTGTCCTTGCTGAATTCAAACTCTTTCTTCTTATCACTTTGCAACCTTTTCGCTTTAGGAGACAACGTTCATAGATAATTCACATATCATGTTTATCTCCTTTGCATATACGCTTCTTGTGCCAGTGGGTCTGTTTGATAATATTTGCCCTAATGACCTGGTTCAACTGGGTAGGCATTTGTCAATCTTTAAAACCATGCAGTGACTTGGTTCAACAGGATGGTCATTACGAGTTCCTTGTTATGTTATTTTGGCTGACCAATGCGCCAACAATATTTATGCATTTGATGCACATTGTATTTCAGTCTTATCTTGACTCATTCGTCATTGTATTTATAGAAGACACTCAGGTGTACTCTCGGAGTCGAGAGGATCATGAGCAGCACTTGACGAATGTGCTTTAGACTTTGGCAGAGAAGAAATTATATGCAAAGTTCTCAATATGTGAGTTCTGGTTGGATTCAATGGATTTTATTGGACACGTGGTTTTGAGTGAAGGGATCAAGGTGGATTCGAAGAAAGTTGAAGCGGTGCAGAGTTGGCCAGACCATCCTCAGCTATAGAGTCCAGAGCTTTCCTGGTTTGGCAGGTTATTACCGTCGATTTGTTGAGGGATTCTCATCTATTGCAGCACCTATGACTAGGAAGACCCAGAAGGCTGCTGCGTTCAGATGGACAGAAAAGTGTGAGGAGAGCTTCCAAAAGCTCAAGACAGCTTTGACTATGGCCCCAGTATTAGTATTGCCTTTAGGTATGGGGTCTTATACAATTTATTGTATCCATGACAAGTTGGCCTCGACGCGGTGTTGGTTCAGGACCGTAGGGTGATTGCCTACGCGTCCAGACAACTGAAGGTGTATGAAAAGAACTATCTTGTCCATGACCTTGAGTTAGCTGCTATTGTTCATGACTTGATGATTTGGAGGCACTATTTGTGCGGTGTCCCTTATGAGATCTACACTGATGACCAAACTTTACAGCATTTGTTCAAGCATAAAGATCTTTATTTGCGTCAAAAGATGTGGTTAGATATGCTTAAGGATTATGATATCACCATTTTGTACCACCCGGGGAAGGCCAATGTGGTAGCCGATGCTTTTAGTCACCGGTCAGAGAGTTTGGGGAGTTTAGCTTAACTACCAGCAGCGCAGAGGCACATGATGTTGAATGTTCATGCCTTAGCCATCTAGTTTGTGAGATTGGATATTATTGAACCTAGTCGAGTATTTTTTTTTGTGGTCTCGCGGTCTTCTCTTTATGATCGTATCAGGGAGCATGAGTATGATGACCCCCATCTGCTTTTCCTTACACGGTCCAGCACGGTGATGCAAAGGAGATCACTATTGGGGATGATTGTGCATTGAGGATGCAAGGCAGTCTATGTGTGCCTAATGTAGATGGGTCTCATGAGTTAATTCTCCAGGAGGCTAATAGCTCGCGGTACTCCATTCATATGGGTGTCACGAAGTACTAGGACTTGAGGCAACATTACTGGTGGAGGAGGATGAAGAAGGACATAGTGGAGTATGTTGCTCAGTGTCTAAATTGCCAGCAGGTGAAGTATGAGCATCAACGACCGGGTAGATTGCTTCAGAAGCTAGAGATTCCAGAGTGGAAATGGGAGCAGATCACTATGGATTTTTGTTGTTGGACTCCCACGTACTCAGCGGAAGTTTGATGCAGTTTGGGTGATTGTGGATAGGCTGACCAAGTCAACTCATTTACTTCATGTGATGACTACATATTCTTCCAAGTAGCTGGCTCGAGTTTAAGTCTGGGAGATTGTCGGACTTCATGGCGTGCCGGTATCTATCATCTCTGATCGGGGCACGCAGTTCACATCACGGTTCTAGAGAGCCGTACAACATGAGTTGGGTACTCGTGTGGAGTTGAGCATAACATTTCACCCTTAAACGGACGACAGCCCGAGCATAATATTGAAATTCTTGAGGATACGATCCATGTATTAGTGATGGAGTTTTGAGGTTCTTGGGATCAGTTATTGCCACTTGCGGGTTTTCCTACAACAACAATTAACAGTCAAGCATTTTGATGGCACAGTATGAGGCACTGTATGGTAGGCGGTGTCGGTCCCCAGTGGGTTGGTTTTAGCCGGGCAAGGCCAGATTATTGGGTACGGACTTAGTTCAGGATGCCTTGGAGAAGGTTAAGGTGGTTCAAGATAGGCTTCGCACAGCCCAATCCAGATAGAAGAGTTATGCGGACCGAAATGTTTGCGATGTGGCATTCATGGTCGGAGAGCGGGGCTGCTTCGGGTTTCGCGTATGAAAGGAATTATGAGGTTCAGAAAGAAGGGCAAGATAAGCCCAAGGTTTATTGGACCTTTTGAGGTGTTGCGGCGAGTTGGGGAGGTTTCTTATACTCTTGCCTTACCTCCCATCCTAGAAGGAGTCCACCCGGTATTTTATGCTTCGATGCTCCATAAGAATCATGACGATCCATCTCATGTGTTGGATCTATCCTACGTTGAGGAGCCAGTGGCCTTTTTGGACAGGCTGGTTCGAAAGCTGAGGTCAAAAAACATTGCATCTATAAAGGTTCAGTGGCTGGGTCAGACGGTCGAGGAGGCGACTTGGGAAATCGAGCAGGATATGCAAAGTCATACCCTCATCTTTTCACCACTTCAGGCATGTTTCTATGCTCGTTCGAGGATGAACGATCGTTTTAAAAGGGAGGGGGGGGGGGGGGAAAAA
>ML268259.1:97072-109951 GCA_005239495.1 Nicotiana undulata | reverse complement strand
GGTTGTAAGGGGGGGGGGGGGGGGGGGGGAAATAACGACCCGACCGGTCATTTTGAGAGTTAGAGCCCAGATTTCCTATTAACTACTTCCCCTGTATCTATTTCTGCTATTATGTCTTCCCGGGAGGTTCAATTTGGTTTTTGGAGGTGTTTGGGACACTTAGTCCCTAAAACGAAGGATTAATAATTAAAATTTGGATCAAAGTCGGAACTATGTGAAAATGACTCTGCAATGGAGTTCCGTCGATTCCTTTAGCTCCTTTGGGTGATTTTGGGTTTATGGGCGTGTCCGGATTGTGTTTTGGAGGTCCGTGGCTCATTTAGGATTGAAATGGCGCAAGTCAAATTTTTGGAGTTTTGGACCGGTAGAGGAATTTTTGACATCAGGGTCGGAATCCGATTTAGGAAGTTGGCATAGGTCCGTGATGTTGATTATGACTTATGTGCAAAATTTGGGGCAATCAGACGTGGTTTGGTTGGTTTCGGCATCGGTTGTCGAATTTTGAAGTTTCAAGTTCATTAAGTTTGGATTAGAGGGTGATTTGTTTTTTAGCGTTGTTTGATGTGATTAGAGGGGCCGACTAAGTTTGTATGGTGTTTTAGGATAGGTTGGTATGTTTGGTTGAGGTCCCAAGGGCCTTGGGTGTATTTCGGATGCTCAGCGGATTGAAATTGGACTTACGCCAAATTTTAGAGTTGCTGGTTCCTAATGTTTTTGAACCTGCGGAGGAGAGACTGCGGGTGTGGACTCGCAAGTGCGGAGAGGAGGCGCAGAAGCGGAAATGAGAGGAGCTGCCTAGGGACGCAGGTGCAAAGAAGGTCCCATTGCGATGCCACAGAAGCGTGCCAGGACCCGCAGAAGCGTGCCAGGACCTGCAGAAGCGCGCCAGGACCCGCAGAAGTGGAAAAGGACCGGAGGAGCTGACAAAAGTTTGCAGGAGCACACACGCACATGCTGCCCCTTGATCGCAGAAGCAGACTCTGAGTTTTAAGTCATTTCCGCACACGTGATGGGTTTTCCACATATGCGAAGAAAGGACCGCATATGCGGTTTGACGGGCAGAAAAAGGGAAAAATCGAGGGTTGGATTCATTTCACCATTTTTGGACTTAGGAGCTCGGGATTTTCAGAGAGAGTTTCGTGGTAAAGATTCCTAAATGGTTTATCGTTGCATTTCGTTAATCTAAAGTTGTTTTCTCAATTTGATTTATTTTGATTGAAAAGTTCCCCAAGCGAATTTCTGAGTTTTTATTGGGATTTAGATATCGGATTTGGATAATTTTTTGTACGAGTGAACTCGTGAGTGAATTGGTTTTCATAATTTGTGACTTTTACCCGATTGCGAGACATGGGCCCGGGGATGCTTTTTTGGCATTTTTCCAATTTATTGCCTTAGCATTCATTTCATTAGCTTGACTAGTTTGTCGTAGTTATATTTATGTTATGTAATAGGTTTTAGCTAGATTTGGGCTGTTTAGAGTCGGTTCGTGGAAAGAGCATTGTTTCGGATTAATTGAGCTTGGTTCGAGGTAAGTAGCTTGCCTAACCTTGTTTGGAAAACTCCCCTTAGGATTTGGTACTGTTTGATATGTGAGCGCCGTGTACGTGAGGTGACGAGTACGTACACGGCCTATTCGTTGTAAACCTTTGTTATTCACTAAGTCATAACATGCTTCTCCTTATTTGATCTACACTAGTATATGTAACTATCATGTTTAGATTAGAAAAGCATGCCTATATGTTTTAACTACCTATTTGAACTCTCTAAAACATGTTTATTGAAATTACCTGATTTCTTTGACTTGAACTTAGTCTAAACTGTATGTTTTCTTGCTTTAATTGTTGTTTCTATTGGTTGAGTAACATATTTACTTTGAGACTACGGAACGGTATTCCGGGAGATCCCTTGTACTGCACAGTTACTTTGGGACTACAGAACGGTATTCTGGGACATCCCCCACCACTGCGTATTTACTTTGGGAGTACGGAACGGTATTCGCGGAGATATCCCTGCAAATTTACATTTGGGACTATGGGACGGTATCCTGGGAGATCTACTGTTGTTATCACTGTGTTCTGAGTTGTTATCTTTCAATGATTCTATTCCTATTAGATTTCCGTCTTTATTTTTACTATGATATTTCATTCTGCCTTATTTCATTATATTTATACCAGTAGGGCCCTGACGTGATCTCATCACTACTCGGTCGAGGTTAGGCTTGACACTTACTAGGTACCATTGTGGTGTACTCATGCCCTTTCCTACACATGTTGTTTTGTACATATCCAGATTCATCTCACCAGCCTCATCACTAGTTGCAGTTGCTGCTTCTTATTGGAGACTTCAAGGTACATCTGCCTACACCCGCAGATCCTCGGAGTCCCTCTCTATCCCCCTATGTTCATTTTCCCTTCCTTTTGTAGAAATGATGTATAAAACAGTTTAGACCTTCTTAGTAGCTTGTGACTTGCGGGTTTCCGAGTTTTGGGAATTGTTTCGTACATTTATGGAGTGATAATTGTATATGTCGAGTGGCATTCAGTTGCTTATTAGTTATTGTTATTGTTAGTAGTTAAGGTTCATGCTTTTGTTTCATTTTCCGCAAAGTGTTAGGCTTACCTAGTCGTAGAGACTTGGTGCCGTCACGACAACTCACAGAGGGAGAAATTGGGTCGTGACAAGATATGATTAGTACCATATGAACTTATGAGAAATTTAGTTGAGTAATAGTACAAAGTCATGGTAGTTATGGAGTAAAACTTATTATAGGTTCTGGAATGATGTGATTACGCCTTTAAGCTAAGTGGGTAGCATCGATGATGGAACATATGGGTATGTGTTGTTATAGTTCTTGGACTTATATTAGTTATGACTTGAAAAAGGTGACATCAAGAATGATTTAGGCAAGAAGTTTGTCGGACGTGAGGTGTAGTAAACTAACTTATATATTGAAGTTGTTGGATGACGTAAGTTTGATATTCCTTGTTAATATAATATGTAATGTGAAAATATTCACACGGTTGCCCAAGGGAAAGGATACTTCTTCTGAGGGGATAATGTGTAGATAGTGTTAGTAATCTGTATTTGTAAAACAATTCTGGAGAAAATAAAATAACATAAACAGAAATGAAAAACCTTTTCGAGCCCGCTGAATTCACAGTGTGTCCTTAAGGAATTTAATCCCCTCCTAGTACCCAAGGTTATGGATTATTTCCTCCCATGATAGAACGAATTACACACTGGTGTAGTGGTAGTTCAAACCCCAGTGTTTCAGCGAACATAAAGTTCGGTAGCAAATCACACTTACTGTTGCTTTCTTTGAAGTTAAAAGTATGCAGAAAGAATGAGGAGAACTCAGAAATTGGTATGTAAAATCTGAGAGAATGGACTTGTATTTATAGCCAAAGTTGGGCTGAAATCAAAGGAGGTGCAACTCTTCAGAATGGCTGTTTTTGAAAAACAACCATATAGTAAATGCCATGTCATAATTGGCTATTTACTCAACAATAAAGAGGGAAAATTGAAGGGTAGTTAATTTTCTGTTACAAAAACAGAAAATAAAATATTTGATAACTGAAATGGATTTAATATTAATATTTATTTTAATATTAATATTTTGTTATTAAATAAAATATTTAATAACATTTAAGTTAATATTTACTATAAACAAATAAATTTGGTCCAAAATTAATCGATCGATCGATCATTTGACCAAATCCAAATCAAAATCCGAATCCGAATCTGAATCCGAAGCCGAAACCGAGGCCGAGCCGAGCGAGCGACGACGACGATGACGGCGCGAGGCTTGTCTTCTTCTCAACTCTTTATGATCTAGCATAAGAGAAATTGCTTATATACCTATAAAAAAAACCTTTTCCTCTTCCTATGTTGGACAATTAAGGAGGGAAACTCAAATATTTCATTTTCCCCTCCGTTTCCCATTTACCCTATTTTAAGCATTAATAAATTATTAAATGATAAAAAATCCAAACAATCCCCCACATGAATGGGGAATGGCTATATCACGGAAGTATGCATGAAAAACTGTGTGATTCGCAAGCAAGGATTAATTGCATCTGGATAAGTAGGTTTCCCTTTGAACTTTTCGTAGTGAACTTATGTCGGATATACTCAATCAATCGGTGGATTTTATATCTTTGAACCGTCAAACTTTGGTGTATACCTAGACAACCAAAAGTCACACAACCAATCCTTAACCGTCTTTGGTTCTCATTGTTGTGTTCGTTTCATCCATGAACACCGCCTGGTTTCATAAGTGCATAGAGAACTAGCCTAGAAAAATTCTCCTTGAAGCGGCTAACACTTCATACTTAATATGTGATTCCTAAATGTATCAGTCCCGTAGATACACTATTTGATATATCCCGTATCAACTTTAGAAATATTTAAAATGCCTGAATGCTTTATCCTTGGTACAGAACATTGCCTCATCACGAGAATGGACCAAAAGTTTAGTTGACAATGTTGAACCATCATTAATGACATTGTTTGATCTCCTTGAACCTAGATCTTGGGATCTCAAGTCTTCTAGGTAGAGTTACCGCCACTATGACTTGTTCTCGGCCATAGTCCCATTCCCCTTGATGATTTGTCAACTACCTCTCTAGTTAGGCCTTTTATAAGTGGATCCGTCACTTTATCACTTGACTTTACATAGTCAATCGTGATAATTCCTCTAGAGAGTTTTCACGCCCCAAAACCGAGGGACAAGATCGGCGCCTAACCGGATGAACCCAGTCAAGCGGACCTGGATTGCCTTTCCTACCAAGCGCATTACCCCATGTTCATAATATACATTGTTCCATAAGAATTAGCCAATTTAGATACGAAGTACGATTTACAACATAAGTACATTTTCCTCTTTTAACTTTCAACATTTGATAACCAAAAACATATATAATACATACAACTTTTCCGATGCGATCCACAACTACGAGTGAGTACAACTAACTCCCAAAATATACATATATATACAGCCCACACAGTGTCTATGGAGCCTCTAAGAGCACTAGGAGTATTACATAACTTGCCGGTAACAAGGCCTCGACTATACCTTTTTTTAAAGACCCGTAAAATTCCATGTCTAAAATAACGCCCGAATAGGTCCCTGTGTTGTTATAACTGTAGAAACTCTTAAAACAGACCTATTTTGAGTAAAAAGTACCCCGAAATTTGAAAAGTAAAATTTTCCAGGTATTTCACGTTATGCGACGCACTATGCGATCGCATAACAGGTATGCAGACCGCATAGTGGTCACATACTTGGACAGGCTACTGTCCAAATGGAGGACAACTATGCGGCCCAGAATGCGATCGCATTCTGGGAATGCGGACCGCATAGCTGTCGCATTCTTGCCCCATGGTTTTTGGCGAGAGAGGTTATGCGACGCACTATGCGATCGCATAACAGGTATGCGGACCGCATAGTGGTCGCATACTGGAGCAGATTGTTTCCAGTTTTTGCCCATTTTGAGGGTCATTATGCGACAAGAATGCGGACCGCATAGCAGGAGTGCGATCGCATTCATGACCGCATTCAGTGTCGGGGATCCTAATTTCTAATTTTAAAACCCGACCCCCTGTTCAATAAAACACCCCTCCCCTTTCTTTTTTAACCATTTTCTGACTAAGAATAGAGAGAGAAAAAGAGAGTTCTTGAGAGAGAGGGTTTCAACATCATCCAATTGCTTTGTCCAAATCGCTCAACCCCGGAAATTTTTGAGTTATTGTCATCTTCTTCACTCCAAGAGGTAAGTCCCCACCCCATTTCCCTTAAATTTCCAGATTCTGGTTAGTAAGTAGAACTTCCCTAAAGGAGTTCTTGAAGATAAAAGTGAAGAACCTTGAATGCATGTCCATTAATTATCACAATTTAGTAAAATGAAGTGGGTTAGAATAAATATTAACAAAGAAGGGGTTGATATTCTAAGGGGTCACATAGCATTCCATAAAATGCCTAAGCGAGTACGAATTGTGTTCATGATTCCCAAATCTAAGATGAATGTGTTACATTATGAAATAGATTGACGTTGCTTGACGGTCTGGTGATTTGTGATAGAAATTAAGAGGGGAAACTTAGACACAAGGTATGTATGGCTAACTTTAACCTTTGTAGAAACCTCTTGTTGGTGTCCGAGCATACGGTATGTGTACCTTGTTTGAAAAAATGTGAATTGACTGTTTAATTGTGTTGATGCGTAATATTTCACTCCCTAAATTTCTTGTTGACTACTATGCTAGTTGAGATTGTGAAAAGTGGTTTGTTGTGCCTATCTTATTATGTGCAAAGCTCGTAAATGCTCGAGGGTATCGATATGAAAGTATGTGTTAATGAATTAAAGAATGTTAATGTGCCCAAGCGTGGGAATATATATAATGGCTAAAAATCGTGTGTGGTAAGTAATGAAAAAGGGTATTGTGAAATGATGTAATTGAGTTGAACGATTATGGCAACACCATGTACATGAATTACTACTTGGTGAGAATCATTGTGCCTTGAGCCCGTATGGTGAATTGTTGATATGAACTTGTGTTCCTTGTAATGAAGATCATTGTAATTTAATTGTTGGTGATTGTTGTCATGAAACGTGATTGTCTGATGGGATCGGATTGCACGCCGCAACACGGGAAAATAAGGGTGAGTGAGGTAATAAGGGTGGCCGAGGTAATACGGATGGAATGTGATTATGTTGAAATGAGAATCTGTGAAACACTTGAATATGGTGGTATTGAAATGAGAATCTGTGAAAATCTTGAATATGGTGGTATTGAAATGAGAATTTGTGAAACTCTTGAATATGGTGGTATTGAAATAAGAATCTGTGAAACACTTGATTTTGGGTTGTTTCTGTTTCTGTGTAATACTTGTTGGATCCTATTAACTGCCTCTTATCTGTGTATTGCTTGATTGTACTTAGGGTAAAGTTTATTCATACATACTAGTATTATTCCACAATATTAACGTCCCTTTTGCTGGGGGCGCTACATCTTTTATATGAATGTAGGTGGTTCCATAGCAGGTAGCTCGGCCCGCCATTAGTGGTGCCTCGTCTTCATATCTTCAGCAGTTGTGGTAAGCCCCTCTTCTCCTCAGGGCCGTATGTGGATTATACCACCTTTTTTTGCTTATGTTGTAAAGGTATAGCCGGGGTCTTGTTGTCGCCAAGTTATGTAAAACCCCTAGTATTCGTAGAGGCTCCTTAGACATGATGTGGGTGTATATGTATATTTTTGGGTAGTAATTGTACGTACTCGGAAATCGTGGTTCATGTTGGAAAGTTATGTATGTATTATGTGCGTTTGGATATCAATCGTTGAAATGCTAAAAGAGGAAAAATGGAATTGTGTTGAAAAAGGTACTTTGAATCTAAATTCGGCTAACTCGCATGAAATAATGTATGTTATGAACACAGGGAAATACGTTGGGTAGGAAAGGCAATCCAGGTCCGCTTGACTGGGTTCATCCGGTTAGGCGCCGGTCTCGTCCCACGATTTTGGGGCGTGACAGACTTGGTATCAGAGCCTAAGGTTTTTAAAGTGTCCTAGGGAGTCTTGGAGCCGTGTCTAGTAGGGCACTTCTTATCGGTGTGTTGTCGACCACATTGATAATTAGGGGGATGCATGGACATTTAAGAAAATACCCTTTCATTGTTACTCTGCATCGTGCGATGAAGTAGAAATTGAGAATGTCTTTATCTAACTCGTGCATTGTCCTAATTTTCAGTACATGGCACCTAAGAAGAGAGCTCGACTCGGCCTAGAGGCCAATGCCACCCCAAGTGTAGCCGTAAACTCCTTATCTGATGGTGCGGGTGAGAATGATTCCCCGACCTTGAATCAGCCTGACTCCTCCACTCCAGGCCAGAATGTTCCTATTCTTGCTCCAGCGGAGGGTGCTGCTGTAACGACCCGATCGGTCGTTTTGAGATCCAGCGCGTTGTTCAAGAGTTTGGAGTCACGAACAACTTCATTTCAGGTATATTGACTTGTGCATATGGTCGGAATTGAAATTCAGGAAGATCGGAGTTGAATTTAGAGGAAAGTTCTCAATTCAGAAGTCTTAAGTTGAATAAATCGAGTATGACTGAATTTTGAGTAAACGACCTTGGAATCAGGATCCAAAGGTTCCAGCAGGTTCGTATGGTGATTTCGGACTTGGGTGTATGTCCGTATCGAGATTTGGATAACCCGAGAGCATTTTGGTGTCTATTGTGGAATTCAACATTTTTGAAGAAATTTTCTAAGTTTGGCTTGAAGCGAATTTCAATGATATTGATGTCCGTTTGGGATTACGAGTTTGGGAATAGATCCGTATGATGATAATGGAGTTGGGAGAGCGATCGGAAGTGAATTCGGATGTCCGGAGGTAATTTTGAAGTCATTTGGCTAAAGATAGAAATTTGAAAGTTTTTGAGAAGTTTGACCGAGAGTTTGACTTTTTGATATCGGGGTCGGATTCCAATTTCGAAAGTTGGAGCAGGTCCGTAATGTCGAATATGACTTGTGTGCAAAATCTTGGGTCAATCGGACGTGATTTGATAAGTTTATGCATCGGATGTAGAAGTTTGAAATTTCAAAGCTCATGAAGTTTGAATTTTAGTGCGATTCGATATTTCGGCGTTGTTTGATGTGATTTGAGGCCTCGAGCAAGTTCGTATCATGTTTTGGTACATGTTGGATAATTGGATAAGGTCCCGAGGGCCTCGGGTGGATTTCGGAAGGTTAACGGAATGAAGTTCGGACAAAAGAAAGAAGGAAAATTGCAGAAAATTTCTGCATTTTGTTTGGACAGCAAATTGTGCGTCGAAGAGCTAACTTTGGAAGCGTATATATAATAATCTTTAAGGAATCTGAAAATGTGTAAAACAAGAAAGTTGTATATCTTGAAGTCTAGTTTTCAGAACATTAAAGCATTTGTCATTTGGAGCTGTGTGCAAAAAGTTATGACCGATTGAATATGGCTGGTAGAGCAGTTTCGCCAGTATTTTCTGATGCAGGGAGCCTACTTTAGAAGCTCATATCTCGGGATATATAAAGGTTTATATGGTGTGTACCCTATCCAATTAAAGATCTTCGAGTCTAGTTTCTAAATATTTTAACTGTTTATTTTTTGGATATTTCTACAAGAAGTTATGGATGTCTTAACAGAAGGTGTTCAACAAGGAAATTTTAATAGGATGTACAACATGTGCAGCACAAGTGCAAGGTACAACTCGATGAAGCAGGGGCAGATTCTTTAAACTCGAATTTTGGCCATTTCTTTCATTTCTTTCATTTGGCTTGGATGATTTTGGAGAGCATTTCAAGGGGGATTTCATCAAGCATCAAAGGTTAGTTGTTTCTACTTATTTCCAAGTTAAATACAAGATTTATTACATAGATTGGATATGAGAAATTGGAAAAAATGTGGGGAAATTGCAAGGAAACCTAGAATTGATAAAATTTGATTTTAGCCATGAATTTGAGCATGAAATTTTTAACAAATTGTATATTTGAGTTAGTAAAGTTATGGGTAGAATTTATCTTCGAGAAATTTCGGAATCCGGGCACGTGGGGCTGAGGGCATTTTGGTCAATTCCTTAAGCGGAGTTGGAAAATTATATAATCTGAATTTTTAGCAAATATTAGAGTATACGTTCATTGAATTATCGTTATTTGGATAGTTTGGGGGCGTTGCGAATCTGTTGGGGTCGTCGTAGGGGCTCGGAAGCCGGTGATGAATCTTCGGAGCGAGGCGAGTCTCCTTTCCAACATTGTAAGGGGAAATGTCCCCATAGGTTCCTTATTTGTTATGTATATATGTTGTGGGGGCCGCGTACGTACCAAGTGACGAGAGTCCGTACGTGGCGACTATTATGCTATGTCGGGTAGTTTTAGGACTCACAAGCATGACTCTATTTGTCTTACATGTATCTTTGGATGTATTTTGAGTTGCATATTACTTTTAAAATGATATGGAAATGTGGAAAGTTACGATTTAAATCCCCAGTTGATTAATCCATGATATGAGCATAGTCCTACTGAGTTCACTGTTGTTTTTGGTACATTTACATATATACGTACGTATAAGAGTCAGCACACGAGTCGCAGGTATGATTCGCGATCGTGGGAAGCTTTATAAAAATGGTATATAATTGATTCAGCACACGAGTCGTAGATATGATTCGCGATCGTGGGAAGCTTTATAGTAATGGTATATAATTGAGTCAGCACACGAGTCGCAGGTATGATTCGCGATCGTGGGAAGCTTTATAGTAATGGTATATAATTGAGTCAGTACACGAGTCGCAGGTATGATTTGCGATCGTGGGAAGCTTTATAGTAATGGTATATAGTTGAGTCAGCACACGAGTCGCAGGTATGATTCGCGATCGTGGGAAGCTTTATAGTAATGGTATATATTTGAGTCAGCACACGAGTTGCAAATATGATTCGTGATTGTGGGGATCCTTATGATAAATCAGTATAATCGAGTCAGCACTCGAGTCGCAGATATGATTCGCGATCGAGGGGAGCTTTACGACTATTCAGTGTTTATATATTTCCGTAGGACTCCGGCCGGTTGTCTCATTCTGGTATTGTATTATCACTTGAGTCTGAGTCACTTATAGAGGAATTGACAGGTATTGTGTAAACGGAGGATTTGTCACTTGCAGTTCATTTTCAGTTGTTACTTGGATTACATTATTTTCTTATGTACTTGTTGATTTCTGTTTCACATGGCTACTGCTTTAGCCATATCTCTTTTTATATTATATTGCTAGACCTTAGTGAGTATCTAGTCGACCTCTCGTCACTACCCCTTCGAATTTAGATGGGTTACTCACTGGGTACATATATGTATATGTACTCATGCTACACTTTCTGTGCATTTTGTTGCATAAGTACCTTTATAGTACAGTGATCGATTTGGGGACTTATACAGGCTACATTCATCCAGAGGCGTTCCGCAGCTGCTAGAGTCCCCCCTTCTGTGTACTTATATTTTATATTTATTGCCTTTGTCCAATTTGATTTTCGGACAAGCGTTGTATAATTATATAAATATTTAGAAATTGCTCATGGACTTGTGTCACCGGGTTCTGGGGATGTCTTGGTATTTCTTTTTTTGTATTAAGTTGGTTTCCTGCCGTATTTAAATTTTGAAATTTATTTATTTAATAATGAAAATGCAAGAAAAGGTTTCGATTTCTAAAATGTTAAACAGGAAAGTGTTCCAACTAATTAAGGGGTCGGCTTGCCTGACAGTGGTGTCCGGCGCCATCACAACCCATAGGTTTTGGGTCGTGATAACGTGGTATCAGAGCACTAGGTTCCATTAGGTTTCACGAGTCATGAGCAAGTCTAGTAGAGTCTTACGGATCGGTACGGAGACGTCTGTAATTATCTTCGAGAGGCTACAGGGCTGTAGGAGTACTTCCCTTCTTGATTCCTCTTTGTGCGATTTGATTCCATTAAGGCTTATGCCTATGTTTCTTCCTACTCAATCTTATACGTCGCGAAGCTCTTGCTATGATTCGAGGCTTTGAGGAATTGAAATGGGGCTACGGATATGGTGCGGGATGTTTTCCATATGCAGTTAGTTGGGGCTGTTGTTGCTGCCCTACAGAAGAATAATATGTTGTTTCAGCTCAGTAATTATTTTTCTAAGGACTTTAAGGCCATGATCAGGTTGTTATGATGCTTACGATTGGATATCGCGTGGTGTTGATAGGATGGTAGGATGCTTGCCCATATATAGGGGCAACGAATGACTTGAAGGGAGGTCTTCTCAGGGCATGGTTTCAAGATTTTAGTATTTTAGTTCCGGCGGAGGAAAGTCACTTGGACTATGAATGGTCCGGTTCGGATTGATAAAGTAGTAAGCTTGGTTCTATCAAGCGAGGTGGAGTTTTCATCCGTGATGTGGTATCGGTGTTTTTGATCGAATAGAATGTGTTAAATATGCCGGTGTTGTAGCTCTTAGGGCGCATGGGGTTAGAGTGCTGTGAAGCAGTTGTCAGAGATCGTGGTGTGTAGTGGTTCAGAATTGAATAGTTACCTCTAATGAAGGCAGCTCGAGAAAGATGATCTTCGGAGAGTTCGAAGTTGTGGTGATCTGCTGGCTCAAAGAGCTACAAAGAAGGATGTTGAATTAAGGGCGGAATTGAGAAGCACGCGATGAATGAAGATATGTGAAAAGTGATAGGTGGTGGTTCCATTTCAAAAAGGCCAGGCGTAAGGAAAGGAAGTCGGGTAGTGCTTAAAGGAATGAGGTTAACCAAAGTGGGGGAGTCCCACCACCTGTAGTTGGGTTGTGGGAATGTGTCCTCATGGAGTTGCGGATTGTCGGCATATTGGAAAGTTGTTACAGCTAAGGGGAAGGTGTATAGCGGTAATTGAGCATGGCATTCGATAAATGTGTGCGAAGTTGGACCTATTGGACCAGGGTTAGGCTTTGGAAGACTAAGAAGTCGTGCTTAAGGCATAGGCAAGTTGTAAGGGTAGCGACTCAGTCACGTGCTTCGTTGAAAGGGTGTTCATGCGCTAGGAGAGCCTTGGAGTTGATTGTATTCGGGGCCAGTCAGAGTGGTTGACTCTCAGTAGTGGTTCTAATGAATTCAAAAGTTAGAGAATGCAGTGTTTAAGGGTTTCAGGCAACAGTATAATTAAGAATCGAGCTTCTGCAGTATAATCTCTAAGAGGAAGGAAGATGGTTGGAGTGTTGTATGTTATTTCAGCATGCTGGATAGTATCGGAGGAGTGAGACAAATATACTCTGAGTTGTAGAAAGATTATCAGGAGGTTGTGAGACGGGTTGCGGAATTTAGGCAGCATGGTCTCGTGAATCAAGGTCACTCGGGATGAGTGAGGGTTGAG
>ML268259.1:15789-92800 GCA_005239495.1 Nicotiana undulata | reverse complement strand
GTGGCGACTATTATGCTATGTCGGGTAGTTTTAGGACTCACAAGCATGACTCTATTTGTCTTACATGTATCTTTGGATGTATTTTGAGTTGCATATTACTTTTGAAATGATATGGAAATGTGTAACGTTACGATTTAAATCCCCAGTTGATTAATCCATGATATGAGTATAGTCCTACTGAATTCACTGCTGTTTTTGGTAGATATACATATATACGTACATTTAAGAGTCAGCACACGAGTCGCATGTATGATTCGTGATCGTGGGAAGCATTATAGTAATGGTATATAATTGAGTCAGCACACGAGTCGCAAGTATGATTCGCGATCGTGGGAAGCTTTATAGTAATGGTATATAATTGAGTCAGCACACGAGTCGCAGGTATGATTCGCGATCGGGGGAAGCTTTATAGTATTAGTATATAATTGAGTCAGCACACGAGTCGCAGTTATGATTCGCGATCATGGGAAGTTTTATAGTAATGGTATATAATTGAGTCAGCACACGAGTCGCAGGTATGATTCGCGATCATGGGAAGCTTTATAGTAATGGTATATATTTGAGTCAGCACACGAGTCGCAAATATGATTCGTGATCGTGGGGATCCTTATGATAAATCAGTATAATCGAGTCAACACTCGAGTCGCAGATATGATTCGCGATCGAGGGGAGCTTTACGACTATTCAGTGTTTATATATTTCCGTAGGACTCCGGCCGGTTGTCTCGTTCTGGTATTGTATTATCGCTTGAGTCTGAGTCACTTATAGAGGAATTGACAGGTATTGTGTAAACGGGGGATTTGGCACTTGCAATTCATTTTCAGTTGTACTTGGATTACATTATTTGCTTATGTACTTGTTGATTTCTTCTTCACTTGCCTACTGCTTTAGACATATCTCTTTTTATATTATATTGCTTCACCTTAGTGAGTATCTAGTCGACCTCTCGTCATTACCCCTTCGAGTTTATACTCACTAGGTACATATATGTATATGTACTCATGCTACACTTTCTATGCATTTTGTTGCACATGTACCTTTATAGTGCAGTGATCGATTTGGGGACTTATACAGGCTGCATTCATCCAGAGGCGTTCCGCAGCTGCCAGAGTCCCCCCTTCTGTGTACTTACATTTTATATTTATTACCTTTGTCCAATTTGTTTTTCGGACAAGCGTTGTATAATTGTATAAATATTTAGAAATTGCTCATGGACTTGTGTCACCGGGTTCTGGGGATGTCTTGGTATTTCTTTTTTTTGTATTAAGTTGGTTTCCTCCCGTATTTAAATTTCGAAATTTATTTATTTAATATTAAAAATGCAAGAAAAGGCTTCGATTTCTAAAATGTTAAACAGGAAATTGTTCCAACTGATTAAGGGTCGGCTTGCCTGACAGTGGTGTCCGACGCCATCACAACCCATAGGTTTTGGATCGTGACAGCGGCAATCCCTCACGCTGATGTTCCTGATCCTTCCTCAGTCCCAGCTTCCAGTCCCGATGTTTCTGATGGGGACCTCAGAGGAGCTATTCAGATGTTGACTCAGTTAGTGGCCTTCCAGGCCCAAAGATCTCAGACTGCCCCTACGTTCTCTAGAAAGCAAGGGGATTCTTCAGGTTCTAGGGTCAACCTGTTTCTACTTTTAGCCCCTCCATAGTTCATAGGCACCGACCCAGAGGCCGATCCTCAAGATTTCGTAGATGAAATGTACAAGACTCTCCAGGTTATGAAGGCTACTGAAACAGAGGGAGTTGAGTTAGCTTCCTTTCGTCTAAAGGGAGCAGCATATTCGTGGTTTGAGATGTGGGAGAGTTCCCGTGGAGAGCAGAACCCTCCGGCGAGGTGGGTCGAGTTTGTAGACGCTTTCGTAGATCATTTCTTACCTGCCGAGGTTATGACAGCCCGTGCTGTAGAGCTTGAGGTCTTTAAGAAGGGCCACATGAGTGTGTGGGAGTACCATATGGAGTTTGTGCGCTTGTCCAAGTATGCTACCCACATGATGCCGACTATGGAGGCCAGAGTTCGTCGGTTTGTGCAAGGCCTTGGTCCATTGGTTGTCAATAAGGCTGCTACAGCTACTTTCCATTCAGATATGAACCATGGTAAAATTGTGGGTTTTGCCTAGGCGACGCAGGCCCGAAAATTGAATATAAGAATGGAGAGAGAGTGTGGTAATAGGGCCCGGTCAGCGGGAAACCCTGGGAGCTCAGTTGGAGGTGGGAGGTCAACCTCGGGGAGAGGGTCTTCAGGGCCATCACATTAATATGCTCAGTCCTCAGCCAGTGCGCCGCCTTCAGGCCACAGTTATCAGCAGGGAGGTCGTTTTGGACCCGTTTCAGATAGGAGGAGGTTCCCTCAGTTGGGTCGTTCAGGTGGGATATTCCAGCAGCAGCAGAGGGTCCCATGCCCTAATTGTGGGAGATTTCATACTGAGCCTTGCTACTTAGATATTCCGGTATGCTATAGATGCGGAGTGAGGGGCCATGTTCAACGAGATTGTCATGGGCCCAGTCAGGGCACAGGTAGGGACACTACTCAGCCATCCAGTTATTCAGCCGCTACATCTTCAGCACGCCTTCCAGCTCCAGCAGGGCGCGGTGCAGCTAGGGGTAGAGCACGGGGTCAAGGGGGGCCTAGTCGGTTCTATGCTTTGAGTGGTCGTCTGAGTGCGGAGGCTTCTCCAGATGTTGTCACAGGTATTCTGACTGTCCAATTGCTTGATGTTTATACTCTTATTACTCCATTTATTGCTTCAAGTTTTGGTATGGAACCCGAACAACTTCATGAGACGTTCTCTGTGTCAACTCCGATTGGTGATTCTATTACGACCGCACGAGTCTATAGGAATTGTGTCGTCTCAGTATGTTGTCGGGATACCACGACTGATCTTATCGAGCTAGGGATGCTAGATTTTGATGTAATCATGGGGATGGATTGGCTCTATTCGTGCTTTGCTAAACTGGACTGCCGAACCAGAACTATGAGGCTCGAGTTTCCTAATGAACCGGTTATTGAGTGGAAAGGGAACAAGGTTGTGCCGAGGGGCAGGTTTATTTCCTATCTTTAAGGCTCCAAGATGATCAGGAAAGGATGCATCTATCATTTGGTCCGGGTTGCGGACACCACTTTAGAGGTGCCTGCTCCCGAGTCCGTGCGTGTTGTGAATGAGTTTCTTGAAGTGTTTCCGGATGAGCTTCCTGAAATTCTGCCAGATAGAGAGATTGATTTCGGGATTGATGTATTGCCAGATACGCAACCAATATCTATTCCACCTTACAAAATGGCGCCAGCAGAATTGAGAGAGTTAAAGGAGCAATTGGAAGATCTATTAGAAAAGGGTTTCATTTGGCCAAGTGTGTCGCCTTGGGGCGCACCGATTCTTTTTGTCAGAAAGAAAGATAGATCGCTTCGAATGTGTATTGATTATTGGCAGCTCAACAAGGTCACCATCAAGAATAAATATCCACTATCTCGGATAGATGATTTGTTCGATCAGTTACAAGGTGCTAGATTCTTCTCAAAGATTGATTTACGGTCAGGGTACCACCAGTTAAAGATCAGGGAGCAGGATATTCCTAAGACCGCCTTCAGGACTCGTTATGGGCACTTTGAATTTCTGGTAATGTCTTTTGGGCAAACAAACGCCCCTGCAGCTTTTATGGATCTTATGAATTGGGTTTTCAAGCCGTTTCTTGACTCCTTCGTGATAGTCTTCATTGATGATATCCTTGTTTATTCGCGAAGTCAGGAAGATCATGCTAATCACCTCAGGGCCGTTTTGCAGACTCTTCATCAGCACCAGTTGTATGCAAAGTTTTCGAAATATGAGTTTTGGCTAGAATCAGTCACCTTTTTTGGCCATGTTGTTTCTAGGGAAGGGATTCAAGTTGATCCCCAAAAGATTGAAGTGGTAAAGGATTGGCCTACACCAACGATCCCGACAGAGATTCACAGTTTGTGGAGGGATTCGCTGCTCTCGCCTCCCCATTAACTAAGCTGACGCAAAAAGCAGTTACGCTTCAGTGGTCTGATGCTTGTGAAAAGTGTTTTCAGGAATTGAAGTCAAAAAATACTTCGGCACCAGTGTTGACCTTGCCAGAAGGTTTGGAGGGATTCGTGGTTTATTCTGATGCTTCAAGAGTTGGTTTAGGGTGTGTGTTGATGCAATGTGGTAAAGTTATAGTGTATGCTTCAAGAAAGCTCAATAATCACGAGAAGAATTATCCGACGCATGATTTGGAGCTCGAAGCGGTTGTGTTTGCATTGAAAATTTAGCGGCATTATCTTTATGGGGTCCATATGGACATGTTCACAGACCAAAAGAGTCTTCAGTATCTATTCAAGCATATGGAGTTAAATTTAAGGCAGCGAAGGTGGTTAGAATTGCTCAAAGATTACAATATGAATATTTTATACCATCCAGGAAAGGCGAATGTGGTAGCCGACGCTATTAGTCGGAAATCCATGGGTAGCTTGGCACATTTGGAGGCCGGTCAGAGGCCTTTGGCTCATGAGGTTTATCAATTGGCCAGTCTTGGGATTTGTCTTTCGACCTCAGGTGAGAGGAATGTCGTGGTGCGTAATGGAGCAGATTCCTCACTTGTAGAGAAAGTCAAGGAAAAGCAATTTAGATACCCAGCATTGATACAATTGAGGGAAGAAATTTTGAATCACAAGATTTCAGCTTTTTCACTCGGCAATGATGACAGTGTCTTGCGGTGGCTCCGGGAGAGGGTAATGGCAGAGGCTCATAATTCCCGGTATTCTGTTCACCCAGGTTCTACAAAAAAATATTGCGATCTCAAGGTGATTTATTGGTGGGGTAGTATGAAAAGGGGTGTGGCGGACTTTGTGTCTAGATGTCTGAATTGTCAGCAGGTGAAGGTCGAGCATCAGAGGCCCGGTGGGCTGACTCAGCTTATGGAAATACCAATGTGGAAATAGGAGATGATCAATATGGACATCGTGGTAGGGTTACCTCGCACTCAGCGCAAGTTCGACTCTATTTGGGTGATAGTGGATCGACTCATGAAATCATCTCAATTCTTGCAAGTCAAGTCCACAGATACTGTAGAACAGTACGCTCAGTTGTATATCAAGGAAATAGTAAGACTTCATGGCACTCCAGTTTCTATTATCTCAGATCGAGGGGCCCAGTTCACAACTAACCTTTGGAGGAAATTTCAGCAAGGTTTGGATACTTAGGTAAATCTCAGCACAACCTTTCACCCACAGACGGATGGTCAAGTGGAGTGGACTATTCAGACGCTTGAGGATATGTTACGGGCTTGTGTTTTGGACTTCAAGGGTAGCTGAGATGATCACTTGCCACTTATAGAATTTGCTTACAATAACAGCTTTCATGCTAGTATTCAGATGGCCCCATTTGAGGCATTGTATGGAAGGAGATGTAGGTCTCCGATCGTATGGTTTGAGGTTGGTGAGGAAGAATTGTTAGGACCATATCTTGTGCAACAAGCTATGGGAAACGTTAGAGTCATTCAGGAAAGGATGAAAACTACTCAGAATCATCAGAAATCCTATGAGGATGTTCGTCGTAGGGATTTAGAGTTTCAAGTAGATGATTGGGTATTCTTGAAGGTATCTCCCATGAAAGGGGTGATGCGGTTTTGGAAGAAAGGGAAATTGAGCCCTAGGTATGTCGGGCTGTATCAGATCGCTCAAAGGATAGGGCAAGTCATGTATAGGCTGGAATCGCCCCGTGAAATGTCATTAGTGCACCCGGTATTCCATGTGTCTATGTTGAAGAAAGTGGTTGGACATCCATCCGCCATCGTGCCAGTTGAGACTATTGAAGTTAATGAAGAATTATCGTATGAAGAGGTTTCGGTTGCTATCATTGATAGGCAAGTCAGTAGGTTGAGGAACAAAGAAATTGCCTCTGTTAAAGTGTTATGGCGAAGTCAGCGAGTCGAGGAAGCCACATGGGAAACGGAGAATGAAATGAAAGAAAAATATCTCCATTTGTTTGAACAAGTATAGTAGTGATCATGAGAACTTCCATCTCTAAGTGAATACACCTTTGTGTTTAATTTTGTGCAAGAACACTTCACTCTCCTAATTTCCTTATTATTGTAACATCTCATGTTGTGCCATATTTGTGTATGTTGTGATTATTTGGGAAACGTGTAGCTCTTTGAAGTAAGCTAAATTTATGTGCAATTCATGTGGTAGTTAGATAATATGCAAGTGGTGGTGTTAACTGAATTAGGTATAAGAAGGTTGAAGTAATTGAATTGTATATGATTTGATGGGATAACTGAATTATGTGCAAACTGTTGGAGTAAGTGAAATTATGTGAAACTCGTGTGATGGTAAAATGATTAATAGAAGAGTAGATTGGTAATGATTAATTGAAGTGTGTATTGCATGTGGAAATAATTTAATATATGCAAGTTGTTGAGGTAACAAGGTTATTTACAAGTTGTTAGAATAACTGCCTTATGTAGCATCTAATTGGTCGAGAACATGTGTTTTGGGAGCTCTCTGACAGGTAGATAGGCCTAATTACAGAGGAAACTATGGCGAAATGTTCAGAAAATATCGGAGTTAGTGAAAATTTGGGGGTTGGCATATTGTGTTTTCAAAACCAAATGACTTTCGGATCCTCATTCGAGGACGAATGAATTTAAGTGGGGGAGAATGTATAGACCCGTAAAATTTCATGTCTAAAATAATGCCCGAATAGGTCCCTGTGTTGTTATAACTGTAGAAACTGTTAAAACGGACCTATTTTGAGTAAAAGCTACCCGGAAATATGAAAAGTAAAAATTTCCAGGTATTGCGTGTTATGCGACGCACTATGCGATCGCATAACAGGTATGCTGACCGCATATTAGTCGCATATCTTGACAGGCTACTGTCCAAACGGAGGACAACTATGCGGCCCATAATGAGATCGCATTATGGGAATGCGGACCGCATAGCTGTCGCATTCTTGCCCCATGGTTTTTGGCGAGGAATGTTATGCGACACACTATCAATCACATAACAGGTTTGCGGACCGCATAGTGGTCGCATACCTGGGCAGATTGTTTCCAGTTTTGGCCCATTTTGAGGACTTTTATGCGACAGGAATGCGGACCACATAGCATGAATGCGATCGCATTCCTGACCGCATTCCGTATCGGGGCTCCTAATTTCTAATTTTAAAACCCGACCCCCTATTCAATAAAACACCCATCCCTTTCATTTTTAACCATTTTTTGACTAAGAATAGAAAGAGAAAAATAGAGTTCTTGAGAGAGAGGGTTTCAACATCATCCAATTGCTTTGTCCAAATCGCTCAAGCCCAGAAATTTTCGAGTTATTGTCATCTTCTTCACTCCAAGAGGTAAGTCCCCACCCCATTTTCCTTAAATTTGCAGATTTTGGTTAATAATTAGAACTTCCCTAAAGAAGTTCTTGAAGATAAAAGTGAAGAAACTTGCATGCGTGTCCATTAATTGTCACAATCTAGTAAAAAGATGTGGGTTAGAATAAATATTTACAAAGAAGGGGTTGGTAATCTAAGGGGTCACTTAGAATTTGATAAAATGCCTAAGCGAGTACGAATTGTGTTCATGATTCCCAATTCTAAGATGAATGTGTTACACTATGAATTAGATTGACGTTTCTTGACGGTCCGGTGATTTGTGATAGAAATTAAAAGGGGAAATTCGATGCAAGGTATGTATGGCTAACTTTAAACTTTGTAGATTCTCTTGTTGGTGTCCGAGCATACGGTATGTGTACCTTGTTTGAGAAAATTTGAATTGACTGTTTAATTGTGTTGATGCGTAATATTTCACTCCCTGAATTTCTTGTTGACTACTATGCTACTTGAGATTTTGAAAAGTGGTTTGTTGTGCCTATCTTATTGTGTGCAAAACTCGTAAATGCTCGAGGGTATCGATATGAAAGTATTTGTTAATGAATGAAAGAATGTTAATGTTCCCAAGCGTGGGAATGTGTATAATGGCTAAAAATCGTGCGTGGTAAGTAATGAAAAAGGGTATTGTGAAATGATGTATTTGAGTTGAACGATTATGGCAACACCGTGTACATGAATTACTACTTGGTGAGGATCATTGTGCCTTGAGCCCGTTGTGGTGAGCCCCTCTTCTCCTCGGGGCCGTGTGTGGATTATACCACCCTCTTTTGCTTATGTTGTTATGGTATAGCCGGGGCCTTATTGTCGGCAAGTTATGTAAAACCCCTAGTATTCGTAGAGGCTCCGTAGACATGATGTGGGTGTATATGTATATTTTTGGGTTGTAATTGTACGTACTCGGAAATCGTGGTTCATGTTGGAAAGTTATGTATGTTTGGATATCAATCGTTGAAATGCTAAAAGAGGAAAAATGGAATTGTGTTGAAAAAGGTACTTTGAATCTAAATTCAGCTAACTCGCATGAAATAATGTATGTTATGAACACGGGGTAATGTGTTGGGTAGGAAAGGTAATCCAGGTCCGCTTGTCTGGATTCATCCGGTTAGGCTCCGGTCTCGTCCCTCGGTTTTGGGGCATGACACTTTTACAACATAAGCAAAAGAGAATGATATAGTCCACACACGGCTCCGAGAGGAAATGGGGCTCACCAGAATTGCTGAAAAGATGAAGAGGAGGCACTACTAACGGCGGGCTGAGCTACCTGCTATGGAACCACCTACATCCATTTAAAAGATGTAGTGCCCCCGACAAAAGGGATGTTAGTACTATTGAATAGTACTAGTATGTATGAACAAAGTTTATTCTAAGTAAAATCAAATAGTACACAATTGGAGGACAGTTAGGACAAACGCACAGATACCACATAAATATATAGAAAATCGCAATAAAGATTTCACAGTTACTCATTTCAATTATTCATCCGTTCACATTTCACCCTTATTACCTCTCCACCTTTATTACTTTGTGTTGAGGCGTGCAACCCGATCCCACCGTACAATCACATTTGATAGCAACAACAACCAATCAATTAAATCACGGGGATTTTCATCATCAAGAACATAAGTTCATATCAACCCATAACTATGTGAAATCAAGGCACAATGATCCTTACCAAACAGTGATTCACGTATGGTGTTGCCAAAATTATTTAACTCAACTAATTTAATTCACAATTTCTGTTCATCATTTGCCACACACGGCCTTTAGCAATTAAATGAATTCCTACATTAGGGTACATTAACACTCTTTTATTTATTAGCACCTACTCCCATATCGACATATTTCAACGTTTAACAAGCCTTAAACATGATAGTCACCCTTCACAATCTCAATTAGCATGGTAATCGACTAAGAAAATCAGGGAATGAAATCTTACACTTCACCACAACCGGACAATCAATTCACATATGCTCAAGCAAGAAATTCTTACCGTGTCCTCGGACACCAACAAGGTGACTCTACAAAGATTAAAGTTTCCCATACATACCTCGAATCGGAATTCCCCTTTTAATTTTTATCACAAATCACCAAACCGTCTAGCACCGTAAATCTATTCCACAATGTGACATATTTCACTTAGAAATTTGGAACAATGAACATAACTCAGCTCATTTAGGCATTTAATCAAATACTATGTGGTCCCTTTGATTAATTAATCCCCTTTTTAGTGAAAGATTACTCTAACTAGCTTTCTTTTACTAGGTCTTGGAAGATTATTCACATGCATGCAAGTCTTATCTTTTATTCTCAAGAACCAACCTATGTGTGCTTCATTCTAACTAGAATCTGATAATTAAAGGGAAATGGGGTGGGGACTTACCTCTTAGAGTGAAGAAGATGAAGATTACTTGATAATTTCCGGACTTGAGTGACGTTTGAAGAATCAATTTGGTGAAAAAGATGACTTCTCTCTCTAGAACCCACTTTCACTTCTCTATATTTTTGTTCAGATACCCATTAAAATGAAGGGGAGGGGTGTTTTATTAAACTGGGGGGTCGGGTGCGAAAATTAGAAATTAAAGAGCCCCGAAGCAAGAATGCGGTTAGGAATGCGATCGCATTCCTGCTATGCGGTCCGCATTACTGTCGCATAGTTGGCCCTAAAATGGGCCAAACATAAGACCGGACTGCCCAGGTATGCGACCACTATGCAGTCCGCATACCTGTTATGCGGTCGCATAGTGCGTCGCATAACCTCCTCCACAAAAATGGAGGTACAAGAATGAGACAGCTATGCGGTCCGCATTTCCAAGATGCGATCGCATCTTGGGCTGCATAGTTGTCCTCAAACTGGACAAAAGTTTGTCCATGTATGCGACCACTATGCGGTCCACATACCTGTTATGTGATCGCATAGTGTGTCGCATAACAGCACAATTCAGGAAAATATTATCTTTAAAGTACCGTGGTACTTTTTACTCAAAAAGGTTTGTTTTTAAGAATTTCTACAGTTATAACAACACAGGGACCTATTCAGGCATTATTTTAGACATGAAACTTTACGGGTCTTTACAAGAGTAATTGCCTAACGGTCTTATGTCTTCGTCGTGTATGACGAGATTTACCGTTATACATAAAGCTCCCAGCCTTTCCATTTGCCGCTTGACTATCGTAATGTATGCATATTGGTGCCAACGATTTGGGCCAAAATGGAATATCTTCCAAGAAATTTCGGAGCTATTCATCTTCTTCACCAGCTTTATCTAAGGTTATGAACTCATCCTCCATTGTAGAACGGGCAATACAAGTTTATTTAGATGACTTCAAGATACCGCTCCTCCACCAATAGTGAATACATATCCACTTGTGGACTTGAAATTTGTTGAGCCGGTGATCCAATTTGCATCACAATATCCCTCAATGACCGCAGGATATTTACTGTAGTGCAAAGCAAAGTCCTGGGTATGTACTAAATACCCCAAAACGTGTTTCATGGCCATCAAATGAGATTGACCTTGATTGCTCGTATATCGACTCAATTTACTTATAGCACAAGCTATATCTGGTCATGTACAATTCATGATGTACATTAAACATCCCAACACACGAGCATAATCCAAGTGGGATATGCTTTGGCCTTTGTTCTTTGCTAATGCAAGATTCACGTCAATTGGAGTCTTTGCAACTTTAAAGCCCAAGTGCTTGAATTTTTCAAGTACTGTCTTAATATAATGAGATTGTGACAATGCCAGACCTCGATAAGTCTTATGGATCTTAATTCCCTGAATTAAATCAGCAACTCCCAAGTCTTTCATATAAAACTTTCCAGTTAGTATGTGCTTAGTCGCATTTATGTTGGCAATGTCATTACTCATTATCAACATATCATCCACATATAAGCAAACAATGACTAATGATTTGGAATATTTTTAATGTACACACATTTATCACACTCATTGATTTTAAAACCATTTGACAACATTGATTGGTCAAATTTCGCATGCCATTGTTTGGGTGCTTGTTTTAGTCCGTAAAGGGACTTACACAAGTCTACATACCTTCTTTTCTTTTACTTGGAACCACAAACCCTTCAAGTTGTTACATGTAGACTTCTTCCTCCAACTCTCCATTTAAGAAGGCCGTCTTAACATCCATTTGATGAATTTAAAGACCATAAACTGCAGCTAACGCTACCAACGTTCTTATGGACGTAATTCTTGTAACTGGAGAGTATGTATCGAAATAGTCAAGACCTTTTCGTTGTCTATATCCTTTGACCATAAGTCTTGCCTCAAATTTGTCAATAATGCCATCATCTTTCATATTCCGCTTAAAGATCCATTTAGAACCCAACGGTTTATTTCCAGGAGGAAGATCAACCAATTCCCATGTATCGTTGTTCAATATGGATTCTATTTCACTATTGACTACCTCATTCTAAAACAATGATTCCGAAGAAGACATAGCTTCTTGAAGTGTTTGAGGCTCATTTTCCAATAAGAAAGTCACAAAATCTAGTCCAAATGAAGTAGACGTTCTTTGACGTTTACTACATCTTGGATCGTCCTGATTAAGTGTACTTTCTTTTGTTTCTTTCCGAGGTTGTTTAGATCCTTCACCAATCGACACACATCCCTTTTTATACGGATATATATTTTCAAAGAACTCAGCATTATCTGATTCTATAACCGTATTATTATGAATGTCGGGATTTTCTGATTTATGAACTAGAAATTGATATGATTTACTATTAGTCGCATATCCTATGAAAACACAATCAACGGTATTCGGTCCTATTTTTACCCTTTTGGGTTTAGGATCTTGCACTTTTTCCGAACACCCCCACACTTTAAAATAATTCAAGTTGGGCTTCCTTCCTTTCCATTTTTCATATGGAATGGATTGTGTTTTTCTATGGGGCACTTGATTTAATATTCGATTAGCCGTAAGAATGGCTCCCCCCACAAGTTCTGTGGCAAACCAGAACTTATCAACAACGCGTTCATCATCTCCTTTAATGTACGATTCTTTCTTTCAGCAATACCATTGGATTGGGGCGTGAACGTGGTCGTTGTTTAATGAATAATTCCATATTCTAAACATGTTTCTTCAAAAGGAGATTCATATTCACCACCCTTATCACTTCTTATCATTTTAGTTTCTTGTTAAGTTGCGTATAACCTTCACCTTTGTATTGCTTGAATGCGGATATTGCTTCATCTTTACTATTAAGTAAGTAAACATAGTAATATCGAGTACTATCGTCAATAAAAGTTATGAAATACTTTTTTACACCGCGAGATGGTATTGACTTCATGTCACAAATATCTGTGTGAATTATGTCTAAAGGATTTGAATTCCTTTCAACTTACTTATAAGGATGTTTAACAAAATTAGATCGCACACATACTTGACATTTTGATTTGTCGCATTAAAACTTAGGCAATACATCAAAATTAATCATTTTCCGCAAGGTTTTATAATTGACATGACCCAAACGTACATGCCATAATTCATTTGACTCAAGTAAGTAAGGCGAAGCTAAAATCTTATTATTACTTTCAACAAGCATTACATTAAGTTTGAAAAGTCCCTCGGCAAGGTAACCTTTTCCTACAAACATCTCGTTATTACTTATTACAACCTTATCGGATACAAATACACATTTAAAGACATTCTTAACAAGAAGTCCAGTAGAGACTAAATTATTCCTAATCTCGGGAACATGAAGGACGTTGTTCAAAGTCATCACTTTGCCGGAAGTGATTTTGAGAAATATCTTCCCACATCCTTCAATCTTGGCCTTTGAAGCATTTCCCATAAAAATCGTCTCATCGGGTCCAACAGGAGCATAAGTAGCAAAAGCTTCTTTAACAGAACAAACATGGCGAGTGGCTCCAGAATCAAACCACCACTCTTTAGGATTGCCCATCAAGTTGCATTCGAAGAGCATGGCACACAAGTCATCAACATCATCATGCTTTTCGACCATGTTTGCTTGACCCTTCTTCTTGTCTTTCTTCGGAGCACGACACTCCGTAGATTTGTGTCCGATTTTCCCACAGTTGTAGCAGTTTCCACTGAACCGCTTCTTGCTTGAGTTTTTTTTTGGTCCAGAATCCTTCTTCTTCTTTTAGTTATTTTCAACAATATTTTCTCCCATTATTGTTGAATTTCCACGGCCTCTCCTGTCAGCAAATTTATTGTCCTCTTCGATTCTCAACTGAACAATGAGATCTTCAAGGTATATCTCTTTGTGTTTGTTTTCTAATAATTTTTGAACTCCTTCAATAATGGAGGCAACTTCTCAATCATTACTGCTACTTGAAATGCTTCGTTGATGACAAGACCTTCAATGAAATTTCTTTTAGTAAACATAATTAAATTAATACTCCCAATATTAGTATTAATTCTACTTATACCTTCAGCAAGGAGATCATGAATAATCACTTGCAATTCCTGGACTTGGGTAATAACAGACTTGCTATCTACCATCTTGTAGTCCAAAAACTTTGCAGCAACGAACTTCTTCAACCCGGCATCTTCAGTTTTGTATTTCTTTTCAATCGCACTCCACAGTTCTTTTGAAGTTTCCACGCCACTGTAGACGTTATACAAAGCATCCTCCAGCCCGCTTAGAATATATTTCTTTCACAAAAAATCCGAATGCTTCCACGCCTCAATCACGAGAAAGCATTCACCATCTGGACTTTCATCGGACAGCACAGGAACATCTTCCTTGATGAACTTCTGGAAACTTAGAATAGTCAAGTTGAAGAACATCTTTTGCTGCCAGCGCTTGAAATCAAGCCCGGAAAATTTTTCGGGTTTCTCAGCTGGTGCCAATGATGCCTGTGTTTTTTGGCTCATTGAGGCATTGGCAGTTACCATCGGAACAACTTGGTTTCCGTTGTCATTCGTCATTTCTGTAAAAGAATGACACAAACATTAAAATCACGTAGATTTTAATCTCCAAAAACCACAAAGGATTTTCTCTCAAGAAATAGTGAATATAAAACAAATACAGAAAATATATTAAATTCCTTAAGCTTGTTCGTAATATGTATTTGTAAAACAATTCTGGAGAAAATAAAATTACATAAACAAAAATGTAAACGAAATGAAAAACCAATTCGAGCCCACTGAATTCACAGTGTGTACTTAAGGAATTTAATCCCCTCCTAGTACCCAAGGTTATGGATTATTTCCTACCAAAATAGAACGAATTACACACTGGTGTAGTGGTACTTCAAACCCCAGCGTTTCAGCGAACTCAAAGTTCGGTAGCAAATCACACTTACTGTTGCTTCCTTTGAAGTTAAAATTATGTAGAAAGAAGGAGGAGAACTCAGAAATTAGTATGTAAAATCTGAGAGAATGTACTTGTAATTATAGCCAGAGTTTGGCTGAAATCTGAAGAGGTGCAACTCTTCTGAATGGTTGTTTTTGCAAAACGGCCATAGAGTAAATGCCATGACATAATTGGCTATTTACTCAACAATAAAGAGGGAAAATTGAAGGGTAGTTAATTTTTTGTTACAAAAATAGAAAACTAAATATAGGATAACTGAAATAGATTTAATATTAATATTTATTTTAATATTAATATTTTGTTATTAAATCTAATGTTTAATTACATTTATGTTAATATTTACTATTAACAAATAAATTTGGTCCAAAATTAATCGATCGATCGATCATTTGACCAAATCCAAATCCAAATCCAAATCCGAAGCTGAAGTCGAGGCCGAGTCGAGCGAGCGATGACAGCGACGACGGCGCGAGGCTTGTCTTCTTCTCAACTCTTTATGATCTAGAATAAGAGCAATTGCTTATATACCCATCAACAACCTTTTCATCTTCCTATGTGGGACAATTAAGGAGGGATACTCAAATATTATTCAAATATTTTATTTTCCCCTCCACTTCCCATTCACCATATTTTAAGCATTAATAAATCATTAAATGCTTATAAATCCCAACAATCCTCCACATGAAGTGGCAATGGCTATATTACAGAAGTATGCATGAAAAACTGTGTGATTCGCAAGAAAGGATTAATTTCATCTGGATAAGTAGGTTTCCCTTTGAACTTTCCGTAGTGAACTTATGTCGGATATACTCGATCAATCGGTAGATTTGATATCTTTGAACCGTCGAACTTTGGTGTATACCTAGACAACCACAAGTCACACAACCAATCCTTAACCGTCTTTGGTTCTCATTGTTGTGTTCGTTTCAGCCATGAACACCGCCTGGTTTCATAAGTGCATAGAGAACTAGCCTTGCAAAATTCTCCTTGAAGAGGCTATCACTTCACAATTACATAGGTGATTCCTAAACGTGTCATCCCGTAGATACACTATTTGATATATCCCGTATCAAATTCAGAAATCATTAAAAAGCCTTAATGCTTTATCCTTGGTACTGAACATTGTCTCATCACGAGAATGGACCAAAACATTTAGTTAACAATGTTGAACCGTCAATAATGTGTTAGTTTGATCTCCTTGAACTTAGATCTTGGGATCTCCAGTCTTCTAGGTAGAGTTACCGCCACTATGACTTGTTCTCGGCCATAATCCCATTCCCCTAGATGATTTCTCAACTACCGCTCTAGTTAGGCCTTTTATAAGTGGATCCGACACATTATCACTTGACTTTACATAGTCAATCATGATAATTCCTCTAGAGAGTAATTGCCTAACAGTCTTATGTCTTCGTCATATATGACGAGATTTACTGTTATACATAACGCTCCGAGCCTTTCCAATTGCCGCTTGACTATCACAATGTATGCATATTGGTGCCAACGGTTTGGGCCAAAATGGAATATCTTCCAAGAAATTCCGGAGCCATTCAGCTTCTTCACCGGCTTTATCTAAGGCTATGAACTCAGCCTCCATTGTAGAGCGGGCAATACAAGTTTGTTTGGACGACTTCCAAGATACCGCTCCTCCACCAATAGTGAATACATATCCACTTGTGGACTTGGAATCAGTTGATCCGATGATCCAATTTCCATCACAGTATCCCTCAATGACCGCAGGATATTTACTGTAGTGCAAAGCAATGTCCTGGGTATGTACTAAATACCCCAAAACGCGTTTCATGGCCATCCATTGAGATTGACCTGGATTTCTCGTATATCGACTCAATTTACTTATAGCACAAGCTATATCTGGTCGTGTACAATTCATGATATACATTAAACATCCCAACACATGAGCATAAACCAATTGTGATATGATTTGGCCTTTGTTCTTTGCTAATGCAAGATTCACGTCAATTGGAGTCTTTGCAATTTTAAAGCCCAAGTGCTTGAATTTTTCAAGTACTGTCTTTATATAATGAGATTGTGACAATGTCAGACCTTTAGAAGTCTTATGGATCTTAATATCCAGAATTAAATCAGCAACTCCCAAGTCATTCATATACAACTTGCCAGTTAGCATACGCTTAGTCGCATTTATGTTGGCAATGTCATTACTCATTCTCAGCATATCATTCACATATAAGCAAACAATGACTATGTGATTTGGAACATTTTTAATGTACACTCATTTATTTTATAACCAATTGACAACATTGTTTGGTCAAATTTCGCGTGCCATTGTTTGGGTGCTTGTTTTAGTCCATAAAGGGACCTAACAAGTCTACATACCTTCTTTTATTTACCTGGAATCACAAACAATTCAGGTTGTTCCATGTAGATTTCTTCCTCCAACTCTCCATTTAATAAGGCCGTCTTAACATCCATTTGATGAATTTCAAGACCATAAATTGCAGCTAACGCTACCAACGTTCTTATGGACGTAATTCTTGTAACTGGAGAGTATGTATCGAAATAGTCAAGACCTTCTCGTTGTCTATATCCTTTGACCACAAGTCTTGCCTTAAATTTATCAATAGTGCCATCATCTTTCATTTTCCTCTTAAAGATCCATTTAGAACCCAACGGTTTATTTCTAGGAGGAATATCAACAAATTCCCATGTATGGTTGTTTAATATGGATTCTATTTCACTATTGACTGCCTCTTTCAAAAACAATGATTGCGAAGAAGACATATCTTCTTTAAATGTTTGAGGCTCATTTTCCAATAAGAAATTCACAAAATCTAGTCCAAATGAAGTAGACGTTCTTTGACGTTTACTACGTCTTGGATCCTCTTGATTAACTGTACTTTCTTTTGTTTCTTCCCGAGGTCGTTTAGATCCTTTACCAATTAACTCACATTCCTTTTTATACGGATATATATTTTCAAAGAACTCAACATTATCTGATTCTATACCGTATTATTATGAATGTCGGGATTTTCTGATTTATGAACCAAAAATCGATATTCTTTACTACTAGTCGCATATCCTATGAAAACACAATCAACGGTTTTCGGTCCTATTTTTACCCTTTTGGGTTTAGGAACTTGGACTTTTGCCAAACACCCCCACACTTTAAAATAATTCAAGTTGGGCTTCCTTCCTTTTCATTTTTCATATGAAATGGATTGTGTTTTGCTATGGGGCACTCGATTTATTATTCGATTAGCTGTAATAATGGCTTCCTCCCACAAGATCTGTGCCAAACCAAAACTTATCAACGACGCGCTGATCATTTCCTTTAATGTACGATTTATTCTTTCCACAATCCCATTGGGTTGGGGCGTGTAAGGGGCCTTTGTTTGATGAATAATTCCATATTCTAAACATGTTTCTTCAAAAGGAGATTCATATTCCCCACCCCTATCACTTATTATCATATTTAATTTCTTGTTAAGTTGCGTTTCAACTTCACTTTTGAATTTTTGAAGGCGTCTATTTCTTCATCTTTACTATTAAGTAAGTAAACATAGCAATATCGAGTACTATCGTCAATAAAAGTTATGAAATACTTCTTTCCAAAGCGTGATGGTATTGAATTCATGTCACAAATATCTGTGTGAATTAAGTCTAAAGGATTTGAATTCCTTTCAATTGACTTATAAGGATGTTTAACAAATATAGATTCCACACATACTTGACATTTTGATTTGTCGCATTCGAACTTAGGCAATACTTCCAACATAATCATTTTGCGCAAGGTTTTATAATTGACATGACCCAAACGTACATGCCATAATTCATTTGACTCAAGTTAGTAAGATGGAGATGAAATCTTATTATAACTTTCAACAACCATTACATTAAGTTTGAAAAGGCCCTCGGTAAGGTAACCTTCTACTACAAACATCTTGTTCTTACTTATTACAACCTTATCGGATACAAATACACATTTAAATCCATTCTTAACAAGAAGTCCAGTAGAGACTAAATTCTTCCTAATCTAGGGAACATGAAGGACGTTGTTCAAAGTCATCACTTTGTCGGAAGACATTTTGAGAAATATCTTCCCACATCCTTCAATCTTGGCCTTTGAAGCACTTCCCATAGAAAGCGTCTCATCGGGTCCAACAGGAGCATAGGTAGCAAAATATTCTTTAACATCACAAACATGGCGAGTAGCTCAAAAATAAAACCACCACTCTTTAGGTTTGCCCACCAAGTTGCATTCGGAAAGCATGGCACACAAGTCATTAACATCATTGTAACGACCCGGTCTGTCGTTACGTAAAACCTGCATTATAATTGTTGTTATTGGCTTCTTATATATTGTTTATAATGTATTTGATGTATTAGAGTTGATAGGTTTGAAATCGAATGGTTGTAGTGAGAGTTCAGTCAATTAGCCTTTAAAAATAGCCTTAAAATGAGAAAAAGTCCATTGAGAGTTGACTTATTGGTAAACGACCTCGGAATGTGAATTTTATGGTTTGATTAGCTTCGTTAGGTGATTTGGGACTTAGGAGTGTGTTAAGAATAATTTTGTGATGCCCGATGTAGAATTAGGCTTGAATTGGTGAAAGTTAATTTTTGGCGATTCCGGTCGGTGGTGGAAAATAGGCTATCAGGGTCAGAATGGAAATCCAACAGTTGGAACAGGTTCTTAATGTCATTTTGGATGTGTCTGCAAAATTGCAGGTCAATCGGAGTTGATTTTAGAAATATCAAAGTTCTTAGGCTTGAATCCGATGTAAATTTTGTGTTTTCATTTTAGTTTTGGTGTTTTGAGAGTGTAACTAAATTTGAATGATGTCATGGGACGTGTTGGTAAGTTTGGTTGGGGTACCGAGGGGCTCGAGATTGAGTTAGGTTTGTTAACGGACTCATTTGGACTTAAAAGGGAGGCTGGGTTTTTGGTGTTTTGCAAAGGTATTTTACCCTATGCGTTCGCGGAAGGCATTTCGCATAGGGCAATTTTGGGAGCTGGGATTTTTGCACTATGCGTTCGCGGTTAGGTTGGTGCGAACGCGGAGAGTAGAGGGCCAGGTCAGTGCGAACGCGGGGGAGCATATGCATTCGCGTAGAGTTAGAACACCTGAGGGGCCCCCAGGCCATTTGGTCTATGCGTGCAATCGAGAAGGGTCGTCCGGGTAAGGCAGTGTGAACGCGGAGCGTTGACCGCGATCGCGAAGGGAAAAGGAAATTGGTCAACGTGAACGCGGCCCGTTGACCGCGAACGCGAAGAGTATTGACCTGGGCAGTTAAATAATTAAACCCTCCGCGACTTAAACCTTATTTTACACTATTGTTGTACGGAAAAGAGCTTTTTGGACGAGTTTTGAAGAGGGAAATCCTTTTTCTTCATAGAGGTAAGTATTTTTATCATTAAAACTCGATTATGGATGATTATAGAACATAAAACCAGTGTAAATTCATGGAAAATCAGTAGAAAAATTGGGTGTTAGGGCATGAGATTATGAGACCTTTAAGGGTCGATTTGAGGGGTCAAACGAACTCTGATTTTTGTGTTCTTTATATGTACGGACTCGTGAGAGGACGAATAACACTTTTGTATATAAATTTCTGAGTTTCAGGACGCGGGACCGTGGGTCGGGTTTTGACCGAATTCGGATTTTTGAGCTAAATTCGATATTTTTCAATTGGAATTTATTTATTAAGCATATATTGATGATAAAAATCTGAACTTGGTAGATTTGGAGCCTTAGGAGGTTGATTCGAGAGGCAAGCGCATTGCGAAATAGTTTTCGGGCTAGTTTTGAGGTAAGTAATGGCTTTGAATCCTTTCCTAAGGGTATGAAACCCCGGACTATGCACCCTTTCACGGGTTTTGAAATGAAAAGGTTGGAACTTATGAAATATCTTCCGTATTTAGGCGACTCTTGAGTTGAGAAACCGACCTCTAAGCCTATGCTTAATTAGTATTATTTTATTATGATATGATTTGGGCTGTAAGCCGTGTTTGGGGCCTAGTGCCGATATATTTTCCCTTTGAGGGTTGTGTTTACTATATTTTACTCACTGATATGCTATGATTTCACACTAAGTATTTTCCTGATAAATTGTTTTGACACTCAGAATATTTTGATACTATTTATTGGAAAATGAAGCACTACTTTGGGTCGAGAACCTGGTATGTTTATGGCCTAAGGGAAAATTGGGAGTGTCTGACTGAGTGGTGAGGAGGCTTTCAGGCCTCAAGAATGTGGTGAGGAGACTTTCAGGCCTCAGGAGTGTGGTGAGGGGGCTTTCAGGCCTCAGGAGTGTGATGAGGAGGCTTTCAGGCCTCAGGAAAGTGGCCAGGAGGCTTTCAGGGCTTATGTTATTATAGCGCTTGGGTTGTAGGAGCTCCTTCGGAGTCTGTACACACCCCTAGTGAGCGCCAGTAGCGATTGAGTGATGATGATTGCTCGCGGGGCTGATACTGAGTGATGATTGATACTGAGTGTGATTGTTACTGAGTGATTGAGAGAATGCCTGAGGGGAAACTGTTACAAGAAATGTCTTTGGCCCGAGGGGAAGATTTATGATAAATTTTCTAAGTCTTCGAACTATGATTTACTTCGTTTTCAAACTAGCTTTTACTGAGACTTTTACTGAGATATACTGATATTTCACTTGTTTTCAAAGGTTTTCTAGCAACTGATTTCGAACTTATTATCTGATGAATACTACATGGTGACGTGGTGTTTTACTGGTTTTGTGGAATTGTGTATATGTACTGTGTGTTTATATTACTTAGACTGTGATTTATTTTCATTACTACTGAGTTGGCGTACTCATAAAGACTCCCTGTGCCTCTGTGCACGGATTCATGTACCAATTTGGAGCGGTAGCTGCCTTGTTCGTTAGCAGCAGTTTACGGGATTTCGAGGTAGCTATCCAGCGTCCACAACTTCTCCATTTCCCTTCCTTATTTAGTTTTAGTATTTGATTCAGAGACATATATTATAGTTTTAGCAGAGTTAGATTTACTTATTCTTAGATGCTCATGACTATTGACTCCAGTTCTTGGGAGGTTTGTTAGACTATCATTGGGACGTTAAGACTTAACTATATTATTTGATGATATGGTTACATGCTTGTTATTAAATTGTGAACTGTTATAATTGAACAAAAGTGTAGTAATGTGATGGTTGGCTAGCCTAGTTCCACGATAGGCGCCATCACGACCTGTTATGATTTGGGGTCGTGACAAGTTGGTATCAGAGCTCTAGGTTACATAGGACTCAACGATCATGAGCAGGTTTAGTAGAGTCTAGTGGATCGGTACTGAGACGTCTGTAATTATCTTTGAGAAGCTGCCGAACTTTTAGGAAACATCCCTATTTTCTTGAACTCTTTCGTGCCAATCTATTGATTTTTGAAATCTAAACTTACATTGTTTCATTCTCTCAAAGATGGTGAGGACGCGTAATACCGATCAGGGTGACCAGGCACCAGCCAGACCCATAAGGGGTCGAGGCCGTGGTAGAGGTAGGGGACCAGCCCAGGCAGCAGTCGGGGTAGTACAACAGGATCCCCCTGTCGTTCAGGATCAGGTTCCCGCCGATGGCGCTCCAGCGGAACAGGCTCAGGCACCGGCAGTGCCTATTGTTATTTCGGGTCTTCAAGAGACCCTGGCTCAGATATTGACGGTGTGTTCCAGTTGTCGCGCCCCCTTTTTCTATCATAGGGGTCAGGTACGGAGAGATCGGGTTTATGACATTTTGGACAACTCCTTAAAGGAAAGGGTTTAAGGAAGAGTCGCCACCTAACGATTTTTATGGTGTGTTAGGGCACCTAGAGTTGATAACTCATGAACTAGTTTGCATTACCAGAGATTTGGTAAGGGCTTGAAATTATCCCAAGGGGAAGGTGTTAGGCACCCCTCAAGATCCACAACTGTGGGTCCCAGCCAAGAAGTTTTGTGAATTCAGACGGCGAACAAATAGCAAGTAAGGTTCATATAAGAGGGGCTTTCAAACAAGCATGAAACGCTTTAAAAGTTTTGGAGAAAGTAGTAGAATAACCATTTGAAAAGAACTGTCCTAGGTTTAAAGTAATACGGATCACATCAATGCAATACCCGGTATGTCACACCTCGACGAGGCGGCTACATGTGGTATTAGCGCACCGGTCATCATATCCGTATTCTACCCTTCCCACCCCGTAAAGGTTATTTAAAATGCGTGTGTTGGTTACGAATGCTTATTGCGTGCCATTACCCGTCCCATTCTACAAGTCCTGGACGGTATTTAGGACTACTAATCCTACAAGGTGGGTACTAGGCTGAACTCCTAGGTTTAAAAGGATAAAATTCTAAACGACATGTAAAACAAATAGGACTACAGATATGGGGAACACATAAGGGCAGATATGGGGCTCACATATCCCTCCACAAGTAAACACGTAGATAGCACGTCTCAAACACATTTTAGGTCTCAAATATGAGAGTTTTTAAAAAAGAGTTTTGAGTAAAACAGTGAATTGTAAGAGGAGTCTGATTTGGAAGACTTAATGAAGGAGTAATTCATAGAAATAGTTGATTTTTTTAGAAATGCAGTTGTTTAGGGGGAGTGGTAAAATTCAGAAGTACGATGATTTAAAGCTTTCAGGAAAACATAGCCGAAATTTATTGAGGCATGGTTTTGAAGTAAAAATAGTGATAAGTGGACCAAAATACAGTAGCTTAACATGGTAGTTAAAGATAATTGCAGTAAAGGAGAATTAAGTGGTACCAAAATACAGTAACTTCAAATATCCAGGGTAAGAGTTCAAAATGGCACGATTTTGAGTGGAGTGAAGTATCTTTGAAAACCCAGTAGTTTAAAGCATAGTAGTGCAAAACTCAGAAAGTCCTAAGGGAGGCAAATGTATAATTTCAAGACTGTTTTAAAAATAGAGCCAGAGTTTTAGTAAAACAAAGTGAACCTCAGTGAGGTAAAACAAGAATGAGAGCAACATGGTTCGAAAGGTTAAAGAGGTTGATTAACCCTAAACATAATTGGTTTAATTTTATCGCATTCGGCCTAAAGTTGCCTAGGAGTCGTATACATTGCCTAATTATCTCAAAAGGTGAACATGCATGTTTTGGATTCTGATTTTAAAGAATGTATTTGCAGAAAATGTTTCAAGTAGGCTAATCGCATTTTATTAGATTAAACATGCTAATTAGGGGTTTTAATGATTTGCAATTTCAAACAAGTACAAGATCCTAAACAACAGGATATCTAATGCACATAGAAATTCCTAACACATGGTTTCTAAGATGGAAATGCAGTAATGACCTTATGGTAGTTTATTAGGCTTGTTATTAACTGGTCAGGATTATGAAATGAGGATGATAATGTGATGACCCAAAAGGCCATCTTATGTAAACTTAATTATGAATGTGTTTTGAGGCCTTGAAAGCCTCCGTCGATCTCACCTCGATGTGCATGCGCAGCTCGGGCGCGTAGCCGGGAAGCCTTTATGTGGAACTTGATGAAGAGTTGAATTTATGATAAATAATTGAATAAAGTTGACTTTGGTCAACATTTTTGGTAAACTGACCCGAATCCATGATATGATGGTCCCCGAAGGTCCGTAGAAAAATATGGGACTTGGGCGTATGCCCGGAATCGAATTCCGAGGACCCAAGTCCGAGAAATGAATTTTTAAAGAAAATTGTTTTTTGAAAAATAATAAAGGCTTATGAAAATGAACCTTGATGTGAAACCTGTGCTGCCAGACCCGTATTATAGATCCGGAGCCCGGAACAGGTTCAACATGTGTTATTTAAGTTAGCTGTGAAATTTGATAAGGAACGGACTTGATTTGACGGGTTTCGGATCAAAAATGGGAAATTTAGAGTTAGTGAAGTTTTGAGGATTTTCATAGAACTTGAAATTTGGTTTGGAATGTGATTTAATGCTACCGAGGTCCGAATGCAATTCCGAGACCGGGAATAGTTCTGTTATGCCATTTATGACTTGTCTGCAAAATTTGAAGTCATTCCAAGTAGTATAGACCCGTTTGGCGCATTGAAGTGAATTCTAGAATTTCTTAAGTTCTTAAGTTGATTCAATTTGGTTTTGGGGTTGAATTTTGAGTTTCGTTGTTGCTTTCCATGTTCCAGAAGTTCGAGCGAGTCCATATCATGAATACACTTGTTGGTATATTTGGACGGGGGCTTAGGTGGGCCCAGGTGCCTCCCGGACACCACACGAGGAAAAAAACCAGCTAAAACAATTGCTGGTGCAGCTGTTGCTGGTTTTACCGCAGGTGCGGTTGCCCAGCCACAGGTGCGGGACCGCTCCTACGGTCCCAGCCTCGCAGGTGCGGATCCTCCGCTAGTGCGGAACAAATTACGCAGGAGCGGGTCCGCTGGTGCGGAAACCCCTCCGCAGGTGCGGTCCCCAGCCCCCTTGCCTAATGTCCGAAGGTGCGAGCCCCAGGCCGCAGGCGCAGGACCGCAGGTGCGGTCCAAGGGCCGGAGGTGCGGAAGTCGCTGTAGCTAGTAGTGTATGAGTGCCAATTTTGGGTTCTTCTTCATTTTTCACTTTCAAAACTCCATTAAAAGGCTTAGGAGCTTGAGAAAAACCTGTTCACGACCAAATCCAGTAAGAGGTAAGTAACTCCACTCCATTTTTTCTAGTTTAATTCACGAATTTCCAAGGGAACTAACTACAAATCATAGGAAAAATTGGGTTTAGGGTAGAAAATTGGGAATTTTGAGAATTTGGTGAATTATCCAATATTCGCTTCGAATTCTTGTATAAATCACATAATTACGATCCTTAGACTTCGGGTAATGGGTTCCTTCAAGAATGCTAAAATTTGGAATTTCTTGTTAATTCTCCTTCTTTGGACTGAAATTGATTCAATTATACCATGTTTGGCTAGTTGTGAGCCGTCGAGAGTAGATTTCGGAGATTCGGGCGCATCCTTGATCCGAGGGGTGATATCGTCACGAGGTGGGTCTCTTTTCTAACCTTGTAAGAGGGAAATTGTCCCCATAGGTGTTCTATGTGTTGTATGTTTGTATTTGGGGGCTACATGTGTACCTTGTGACGAGAGTCCGTACGTAGCGACTACTATTGTTATGTCCGGGTAGTGTAGGACCACAACTTGCCATGTATTCTGCCTTAAATTGAAGTATATGCTTAAATTCATGCTTGATATACTACTGTCTCCCTGAGATTTCATTTACTTAATAATTGGGAAGGATTATGATGATTTGAACTTTACATTTGTGTGTGCATGATAGCCGAATCGTAATTTACATTCCGCGAGCGGCATATGGTTTCCTTCACTCTTACAAGAGCGGGTCGTGCACCACGGCGGATTTATAGTGCACTTACGGTACGGGCCCGTCGATCCCCGGCAGTGCATAGGGATTTATTTGAGAATGCATTTATGGTACGGGCCGGTCGATCCCCGACAGAGCATGGATGAAGTAACATTATGATACGGTATGATTACATTGATAGACGCACTAACGGTACGGGTCGGTCGATCCCCGGCAGTGCGTTGGACTCTTGGTAAGCATGCACTCATGGTACGGGCCGGTCGATCTCCGGCAGTGCATAGCTCTTCTTGATATGATTACATGATAAGCATGCACTCATGGTACGGGCCGGTCGATCCCCGGCAGTGCATTGCTATTCTTCCTCCTGACTCTAGCCGGTTGCTTTACACTTATGTGCACATGACTCTTTAGTGCTGAATTCCTGATTTATGACGTGATAGGTGGATGGGAAAAGAGACAGGGAAGTTTATACTGCTTTCGATATTTATTTGGAAAATCTGTATCTCTTTACAATTGTTGTGCATTGTTTACATGTCTACCGTTATTCTTACATCCTGCTTTACATTATTACTGTTGGACCTTAGTGAGAATCGAGTCGACCTCTCGCCACTACTTCTCCGAGATTAGACGGGATACTCACTGGGTACATATTTATATATGTACTCATGCTGAACTTTCTTTTCTTTTGTACTTGACTGTACAGGTTCGGAGGCTGGTATTTCGGATTATCAGGCCGGGGCTAGGTATTGACTGACTGAATATACTTCACGGTGAGCTGCTCCTCTTAGCGACTTCCTGGCAGCACCCTAGAGTTTTCTTTTGTCATATTCTCTGTCCATTTCATTCAGACTGAGATTTTGTATATATTTTAGTCATTATATATTCAGTAGTTGCCCGTGACACTCGTGACACTAGTTCCTAGCACACACATATTTTGGGTTGTTGGCTGTACATATGTTATGCGACATGCCTATTGGTTGATTTTTCCGCACTTGTAGTTTTATTTCACATCACTCGCCATTATTATGTTTCTATCTATTTAAAACTGGTTAAAAGATGAAATTTGCGTAACTGGGAATGGTAACACTTAGTGTTCCTATATTGGCTGAATCAAGATTTGGGTCGTGACAACGTGGTATCAGATCCTTAGGTTCACGTTGTCTCATGAGTCACGGACAGACCCAGTAGAGTCTTGCGGATCGTTACGGAGACGTCTGTACTTATCTTCAGGAGGCTATAGCGTGTTAGGAAACTCCTTTTGATTCATATCCTATTGTGCAGCCGAGGATGTACTCAAATTTGATCTTCTACTCTCTCACAGATGGTGAGGACGCGTGCTTCACATGTTTCTGATCCAGGGGAGGCTGCTACCCCCGCCGCTCGAGGTCGTGGTAGGGGCAGGGGTAGGGCTCCTGTTCGTGGTAGGGGGAGAGGGCGTCCCAGAGCTGTACCGGTTGCACTGATTGAGGATCCGTATACTGAGGAGCAGGATGAGCTGCCTCCAGTAGCTCCAGCACCAACTGATTTTATAACGGCGCCGGGCTTCCAGGAGGTCATGGGCCGTATGTTGAGATTTATGGATACCATGTCGCAGGAGGGTATACTTCCATCAGATCTTGCTACTTCTCAGGCATGAGGGGGAGTACGGACCCTTACCGCTCAGGCTACGAGACCGGTAGCGGCAGCACATCGTACTCCAGATACACCACCCGTGATTGGGGTTCATCCTGGGGTGACAGTACTAGAGCCCAGGCCAGTTGCAGAGGGGGACCAGAAGAAGAGGCTTGATAGATGGACCCGACTTCGCCCGCCGACTTTCGGGGGTGAGGATGCGCAGGATTTTATTGACCGGTGCAGGGACAGACTGCACAATATGAGGATATTAGAGTCACATGGGGTAGACTTCACCACATTTCAGCTTGAGGATAGAGCTCGCCGTTGGTGGCAGTCATAAGTTCTTAGTAGGTCAACGGATTCTCCTCCTATCACTTGGGGTCAATTCACTCAGCTATTCTTTGATAGGTACATCCCGCCGTCTGAGAGGGAGGAGCTTCGGGGCCTGTTTGAGAGGCTGGAGCAGGGACAGATGTCTGTGATGGATTATGAGGCGAGGTTTTCAGAGCTATCTCGCCATGCTCTCATGATATTTCCCACTGATGCAGAGAGAGTCCGACGGTTCGTGGCAGGCTTACATCCAGGCATCAGGACCTCCATGGCCAGAGAGGTTGAGATGGGTACCCCCTACCAGCTTGTAGTCAAGAGAGCTCGGTGGATTGAGGGTTACCGTGTAAGGAGTAGGGAGCAGGGTCAGCAGGACAAGAGGGCCAGGTTTGCAGGTGACTTCAGTGGTGCTCAAGCCAGGGGCAGGGGTCAGTTTGGAGGTAGTCAGTTCAGCAGGCCTTCCTATTCAGCACAACCACTACCTCCTAGGGTTGTTCCAGCCAGGCCTCAGTTTACTGTCATGCCAGAGCGCTCTTATCAACCTCCAGCTATCCAGAGTGCACCCAGCGGTTACTCCAGCCGCCAAAGATCCTCCAGTTCCTATTTCAGTGCCATGCCAGATGATTCTTACCGCCCTCCGGCTATTCAGGGTTCTTCTTCTTCTTCAGGACAGCAGACTACGACGCGTAGAGGTTGTTTCGAGTGTGGGGAGCTGGGCCACATGATCAGGCAGTGTCCCAGGTATTGGGGAAAGGCCATGCAGCAGAGTCACCAGCCTATAATTTCAGCACCTGCATCACGACCACCTAGGGGTGGGGGTCAGGTTGGCAGGGGCCATCCTAGAGGAGGAGGCTAGTCAGGAGGGGGTCAGTCAGCTCTAGCTCGTTCTGGGGGAGCTCAGTCATCGGGTGCTTCAGCGAGATTCTATGTTATTCTGGCCAGATCAGACGCAGTGGCCTCAGACGCCATGATTACATGTATCATCTCAGTCTGTGGTAGAGAGGCTTCAGTGCTATTCGATCCAGGATCCACCTATTCATATGTTTCAGCATTATTTGCTCATTTACAAGATGTTCCTCGTGAGTCTTTGGGTTCTCCTTTGTATGTGTCCACTCATGTGGGGGACTCCGTAGTGGTAGACCGGGTCTACCGATTTTGTGTGATTGCTTTCTGTGGGCTTGAGACAAGAGCCGACCTATTATTGCTTGATATGGTTGATTTCGAGGTTATTTTGGGCATGGATTGGCTATTTCCTTATCATGCTGTATTGGATTTCCATGCCAAGATAGTTACATTAGTTATGCCTAAGTCGCCGAGGTTAGAGTGTAGGGGTTCTTCAGTTACTGCCTTCAGCCGGGTCATTTCCTTCATGAAAGTTCGGCATATGGTCGAGAAGGGGTGTTTAGCCTACTTTGCTTATATGCAGGACTCCACCGTCGAGTCTCCTACCATCGATTCAGTGCCTGTCGTTCGAGAGTATCTGGACGTGTTTCCCTCAGACCTTTCAGACATGCCTCCAGATCGTGATATAGACTTTTGTATTGATTTGGATCCAGATACTCAGCCTATTTCCATCCCCCCCTTATCGTATGGCTCCTGAAGAGCTAAAGGAGTTGAAAGAGCATCTTGAGGAGTTGTTGGCCAAGGGGTTCATCAGGCCGAGTGTGTCGCCGTGGGGTGCTCCAGTCTTATTTGTGAAGAAGAAGGATGGGTCTATGCGGATGTGCATTGACTATCGTCAGCTAAATAAGGTGACTATCAAGAATAAGTATCCTCTGTCGTGCATTGATGATTTGTTTGACCGGTTGCAGGGTGCTCGTGTGTTTTCTAAGACAGATCTGAGATCGGGTTATCACCAGCTGAAGATTCGGGCTTCTGATGTTCCGAAGACTGCTTTTCGCACCAGATATGGCCATTATGAGTTTCTAGTGATGTCCTTTGGCTGACTAATGCCCAAGTAGCATTTATGGACTTGATGAATAGGGTATTCAGGCCATATATCGACTCCTTCGTTATTGTTTTCATTGATGATATATTGATCTACTCACGGGGCTTTATTGAGCACGAGTAACATTGGGGAGTTGTGCTTCAGACCTGGCGAGAACTGAGGCTATATGCTAAGTTCTCCAAGTGCGAGTTCTGGTTGGAGTCTGTGGCATTTTTGGGGCACGTGGTATCCGGTGAGGGTATCAAGTTTGATCCACAGAAGATTAAGGTAGTTCAGTGTTGGCCGCGTCCTACTTCAGCTTTAGAGATCAGGAGTTTTCTAGGTTTAGCAGGCTATTACCGTCGATTCGTGGAGGGATTCTCCTCTATTGCAGCTCCACGGACTAGGTTAAATCAGAAGAATGCCCTGTTTCGATGGTCAGACGATTGTGAGGCGAGCTTTCAGAAGCTCAAGGAAGCATTGACTTCAGCACCAGTTCTATCATTGCCTTCCGAGTCAGGTATGTATATGGCATATTGCGACGCTTCACGCGTCGGGCTGGGATGTGTGTTGATGTAGGATGGCAGGGTTATTGCTTATGTTTCGCGGCAGCTGAAGGTTAATGAGAAGAATTACCTTGTACACGACTTAGAGTTGGCGGCGATTATTCATGCTTTGAAGATTTGGCGGAACTATTTGTATGGTGTACCATGTGAGGTCTACATTGATCACCGCAGTTTGAAGTACTTAGTTAAGCAGAGGGACCTTAGTTTGAGGCAGCGGAGGTGGCTTGAGTTGTTAAAGGACTATGATCTTACTATTTTGTACCACCCGGGCAAGGCGAATGTAGTAGCGGATGCCTTGAGCAGGAGAGCAGCGAGTATGGGTAGTTTGGCCTACATTACAGCTGAGGAGAGACCTTTAGCCCTGGACATTCAGTCCTTGGCCAATCGCTTGGTGATATTGGACCTTTTAGAGCCTCGTTGAGTTCTAGCTCATGTGGTTGCTCGGTCTTCATTATTGGGTGAAATTAAGGCTCGACAGTTTGATGATCCATGTCTTGCAGAGCTTCGGGATACGGTGGTCCAGGGTAAGGCCAAGGAGGTTACCTTGGGCGAGGATGGTGTTTTGAGACTTCAGGGCCGATTGTGTGTTCCATATATTGATGGCCTGAGGGAGAGGATTCTAGCAGAGGCGCACAGTTCTCGGTATTCAGTTCATCTAGGAACGACGAAGATGTATCGTGATTTGAAGCAACATTTATGGTGAAGGCGGATGAAGAAGGATATTTTTCAGTATGTGGCCAGGTGTCTAAATTGTCAGCAGGTTAAGTACGAGCATCAGAGGCCAGGAGGCTTATTCCAGCAGATGCCCATTCCTGAGTGGAAATTGGAGCGCATCACCATGGACTTCGTGGTTGGGTTGCCTCGGACTTTGCGGAAGGTTGATGCAATTTGGGTCATTGTGGATAGATTGACCAAATCAGCGCATTTCATTCCCGTGGCTACTACTTATACTACAGAGAGGCTGGCTCAGATTTACCTTCGAGAGATAATCCGGTTGCATGGTGTACCGGTGTCTATCATTTCAGATCGAGTTCCTCAGTTCACTTCGCACTTCTGGAGAACTTTGCACAGCGAGATGGGTACTCAGATAGACCTCAGTTCAGCATTTCACCCTCAGACTGATCGCCAGTCAGAGCGTACAGTTCAGATTTTGGAGGATATGCTCAGGGCTTGTGTGATTGACTTTGGAGGTCAGTGGGACCACTTACTACCGTTGGCAGAGTTTGCATACAATAATAGTTATCATTCCAGCATCGAGATTGCTCCATTTGAGGCTTTATATGGTCAGCGATGTCGCTCTCCTATCGGGTGGTTTGAGCCTGACGACGCCAAGTTATATATCACAGATTTGGTGAGAGATGCCTTGGATAAGGTGAAGGTTATTCAGGAGAGGCTCCGCACAGCTCAGTCTAGACAGAAAAGCTACGCAGATCAGCAGGCATGTGATATATCATTTATAAAGGGAGATAAGGTTATGTTGAAGGTTTCTCCGATAAAGGGCGACATGATATTTGGGAAGAGAGGCAAGCTGAGTCCCAGGTTTATAGGCCCTTTTGAGGTGTTGAGGCGGATCGGAGAGGCTGCCTATAAATTTTCTTTACATCCAGCCTTATCAGGAGTTCATCCAGTTTTTCACGTATCCATTCTTCGGAGGTATCACGCCGACTTCTCGCATGTGGTTGATTACAACACCATTTAGTTAGATGAGAAGTTGGGCTACGAGGAGGAGCCAGTTGCTATTATTGATAGATAGGACCGCCATTTCAGGTCCAAGACAGTTTCTGTAGTTAAGGTCTAGTGGAGGGGCCAACCAGTCGATGAGGCGACCTGGGAGTCCGAGGGGGACATACGGAGCAGGTATCCACAGCTATTCAGAACTTTAGGTATGATGCTACGTCCGTTCGAGGACGAATGTTTGCTTTAGAAGGGGAGATTGTGATGATCCAAAATATCATCTTATGTAAATTTAATTATGACTGTGTTCCGAGGCCCTGAAAGCCTCCATCGATCTCACCTCGATGTGTGTGCACAGCCTAGGCACGTAGCTGGGAAGCCTTTATGTGGAACTTGATGAAGAGTTGAATTTATGATAAATAATTGAATAAAGTTGACTTTGGTCAACATTTTTGGTAAACGGACCCGGATCCGTGATCTGATGGTCCCGAAAGGTCCGTAGAAAAATATGGGACTTGGGCATATGCCCAGAATCGAATTTCGAGGACCCAAGTCCGAGAAATGATTTTTTAAAGAAAATTGTTTTCTGAAAATAATAAAGGCTTATGAAAATGAACCTTGATGTGAAACCTATGCTGCCGGGCCCATATTATGGGTCCGGAGCCCGGAACAGGTTTAATATGTGTTATTTAAGTTAGCTGTGAAATTTGGTAAGGAACGGACTTGATTTGACGGGTCTCGGATAAAAAATGGGAAATTTAGAGTTAGTGAAGTTTTGAGGATTTTCATAGAAATTTGGTTTGGAATGTGATTTTATGCTACCGAGGTCCGAATGCAATTCCGAGACCAGGAATAGTTCTGTTATGCCATTTATGACTTGTTTGCAAAATTTAAAGTCATTCCGAGTAGTATAGACCCGTTCGGCGCATTGAAGTGAATTCTAGAATTTCTTAAGTTCTTAAGTTGATTCAATTTGGTTTTGGGGTTGAATTTTGAGTTTCATTGTTGTTTTCCATGTTCTGGAAGTTCGAGCGAGTCCGTATCATGAATACAGACTTGTTGGTATATTTGGACGGGGGCTCGGGTGGGCCTAGGTGCGTCTCGGACACCACACAAGGACAAAAACCAGCTAAAACAACTGTTGGTGCACCTGTTGCTGGTGTGACCGCAGGTGCGGTTACCCAGCCGCAGGTGCGGTACCGTTCCTGCGGTCCTAGCCTCGCAGGAGCGGATCCTCCGCTGGTGCGGAAACCCCTCCGCAGGTGCGGTCCCACCCCCTTGCTTAATATCCGCAGGTGCGAGCCCCAGGTCGCAGGAGCGGGACCGCAGGTGCGGAAGTCGCTTTAGCCAGCAGTGTATAAGTGCCAATTTCGGGTTCATCTTCATTTTTCACTTTCAAAACTCCATTAAGAGGCTTAGGAGCTTGAGAAAAACCTGCCCACGACCAGTTCCAGTAAGAGGTAAGTAACTGCACTCCATTTTTTCTATTTTAATTCACGAATTTCCAAGGGAACTAACTACAAATCATAGGAAAATTTGGGTTTAGGGTAGTAAATTGGGAATTTTGAGAATTTGGTGAATTATCCAATTTTCTCTATGAATTCATGTATAAATCTCATAATTATGATCCTTATACTTCGGGTAATGGGTTCCTTGAAGAATACTAAATTTTGGAATTTCTAGTTAATTCTCCTTCTTTGGATTTAAATTTATCCAATGATACCATGTTTGGCTAGTTGTGAGCCGTCGAGAGTAGATTTCGGAGATTTGGGCGCATCCTTGATCTGAGGGGTGATATCATCACGAGGTGAGTCTCCTTTCTAACCTTGTAAGAGGGAAGTTGTCCCCATAGGTGTTCTATGTGTTGTATGTTTGTATTTGAGGGCTACGTGCGTACCTTGTGACGAGAGTCCTTACGTAGCGACTACGATTGTTATGTCCGGGTAGTGTAGGACCACAGCATGCCATGTATTCTGCCTTAAATTGAAGTATATGCTTAAATTCATGCTTGATATACTACTGTCTCCCTGAGCTTTCATTTACTTAATAATTGGGAAAGATTAAGATGAATTGAACTTTACATTTGTGTGTGCATGATATCCGCCTCGTAATTTACATACCGCGAGCGGCATATGGTTTCCTTCACTCTTGCAGGAGCGGGTCGTGCGCCACGGCGGATTTATAGTGCACTTACGGTACGGGCCGGTCGATCCCCGGCAGTGCATAGGGATTTATTTGAGAATGCACTTATGGTACGGGCCGGTCGATCCCCGGTAGTGCATGGACGAAGTTACATTATGATACGATGTGATTACATTGATAGACGCACTTACGGTACGGGCCGGTCGATCCCCGGCAGTGCGTAGTTGGACTCTTGGTAAGCATGCAATCATGGTACGGGTCGGTCGATCCCCGGCAGTGCATAGCTCTTCTTGATATGATTACATTATAAGCATGCACTTATGGTACGGGCCGGTCGATCCCCGGCAGTGCATAGCTATTCTTCCTCCTAACTCTAGCCGGTTGCTTTACACTTATGTGCGCATGCGTGTTTGGTGCTGAATTCCTGATTTATGACGTGACAGGTGGATGGGAAAAGAGGCAGGGATGTTGATACTGATTTCAATATTTATTTGGAAACTCGTATTCTCTTTACAATTGTGGTGCATTGTTTACATGTCTACTGTTTTCCTTACATCCTGCTTTACATTATTACTGTTGGACCTTAGTGAGAACCGAGTCGACCTCTCGTCACTACTTCTCCGAGATTAAACAGGATACTCACTGGGTACATATTTATATATGTACTCATGCTGCACTTTCTTTTCTTCTGTACTTGACTGTACAGGTCCGGAGGCTGGTATTTCGGATTATCAGGCCGGGGCTAGGTATTGACTGGCTGACTATACTTCATGGTGAACTGCTCCTCTTGGCGACTTCCTAGCAGCACCCTGGAGTTTTCTTTTGTCATATTCTCTGTCCATTTCATTTAGACCGAGACTCTGTATATATTTTAGTCATTGTATATTTAGTAGTTGCCCGTGACACTCGTGACACTAGTTCCTGGAACACAGGTAGTGTATATTTTTGGTTGTTGGCTGTACATATGTTATGTGACATGCCTATAGGTTGATTTTCCGCACTTGTAGTTTTATTTCACATCACCCGCCACTATTATGTTTATATCTGTTTAAAATTGGGTAAAAGATGAAATTTGCGTAATTGGGAATGGTAACACTTAGTGTTCCGATATTGGCTGGCCTAACCTCGTTGTTGGGCGCCATCGCGACCTGAATCGAGATTTGGGTCGTGACAGATAACATGCTGAAAGTGAAAGACCAAAAACAGGATTTCTACTATGTGAGATGCATGTCCTATACAAGTTATCTAATGCACAAATAAAGTCCTATAAGCATGTTTTTCTACCCATCACCTAAGCTAAGCATGCATAACCCCTCGCATATTCATTATCCAGCCACCAATATTCGTTTACAAGTTATTACAAACTTGAATAATAAATTACATTAATGAAAAAAAGGAAAATAATAAGTTATTCTATAGGGAGCCTTCAACCAAGCCCAATCTCCCGGCCTCACTCCTTTCGAGTTTCACAACCTTAATGGCCTGGGTACGGCAAAGCTCCCAAGGGGCCCAATGGATCCCTGCCCAATACCAGCACCCAGGAAAATTGCCAAGATTTTAACAAAGTGCAATGTAGAATTACCAGCCTTGTGTGTCAAAGTTCCATGAGTACTCAGGGGTACTCAAGGAAATGCTCACACGAAGAGGTAGGACCTAATTTTCTAGGAGTATTGTAAGTGCAGGGAATAGAGGAAAAATCATAGTTTAAGAAAAGAGTTTTAAAAACTGGAGAGTTAGTTTTTGAAAGATTAACTTAAAATAAACAGAAACATTAATCAACAGTTCAACAATATAGGATTGCACACAAGGATAATGGGACAAAAAGGAAAATAGATCACATAATAACAACAAGAGATACGGAGACTTATGAAAACTCACTAAGCATGAGTACACAAAGTCAAAGAGGTTCAGGGGACCAAGAAAGGGCTATGGTAGTAGACAGTAGCAGGAGACAGCTATAACAAGTGAAATTAGGAGCAAACAATAGTCATAAGCATATAAGTCATAAGTAGGATAAGCAATAACAGGTAAAAGGTTCAGGGGGATCAGGGGACACATAATACTTGAACAGGAAAAGAAATAACCTAACGAATGCATACATAAATAGGCAAGGTTTAGAGCAAGTATTGACTTCACTCATATATATGTGAGAGGTAAACATGGCAAGTATCAACAGGAAAACAAGGAATTAATTACATGTTGAACAGTAGAAACATAGGTTGAAGACAATTAAGAATATCACAAACTGAAATATAAATAAACACACTGGTTTGGGGCATTGGAGAATTAACTTGAACATACCAGATGATAGAAGAGAATAGCAGAATGTAAGAGCAAGTGATAACACAATAGTAGCCTTGGCTTACAGCCGGCTACTAAGAGACAAGAGCAGGGAACAACAGTAGAACAAGGAAAGAAAGAGAGCACGAGCACAAGAGAGCTTAGAGCAGTATTGATAAAAGAGAATAAGTTTGAACACAAGTCTGTCTGTGTGTGTGTGTGTTATTGAAAGTCATAGAGTACTTATAGTTGCAAGTAGGTAGTAAAAGACAATGGTAATAAAAAAGGGAAGAATCAATCAGTGCCAGGAAATACACGGTTCCCTTAAGTCAAGGGATTCAAACTCAAAAATGGTAAAACACATAGCCATATAAGGTAAATAAAGCCAATACAAGACTTAAATAGGAAATAATCAAAGTCTGTTAAGTAACAAGGAATCTCGGAATCAATTAACCAACTAATCAAGACAAATTACTCCCTTAAATTAAGCGATTGGAATTCAAACGGTAAAACACATAGGCAAAGTAAAAGAAATCAGTCAAGAATTGATTTAAGGAAAAGATTAGGCAATAGAGTAAACAATTAGGGCAAGATTCAGAGATTCAAATCAAGGAGAGACTCATGGCAGTCAATCAATCCAAACAAACATATAGTACTCATTAAAAATAGGGAAATCAGCATCGATTAGGAGAGAATTATTGAACATATAAATAGAGAAGGCAAACAGTAGTAGCAACATACATGCCTGGCAATATTGGCAGTAAGAGGCTAGAGATAGACACACATATGAAGCAAGTAGGTAAAGAGCCTTAAAAAATGGCTGGCTCGTAGCAATATAGTCATAGAAAACTCAGCAAGAGTCAAGCAGTCAAAACAGCATGAAGATACGAACATACAAGTTCAAGAGAATTAGGGTTTTCATCATAAAACAGGTTTAAAACAGTAAGAGCATGGAATCAGTAAATATACAAGAGAGAAACTCAGACATACAAGTTGAATCAGTTCGAACCAGTATAGAAAAGACTTAGAGAAAACCCTAACAAAAATAAATACTCAGAAACGTTTTAAACTTGATGAATCTTAAAGATCTAGTAGAGAATAGCGTGAAACATAAAAGAATGAGTTGAAAATCGTTAAAATACAGAGGTTTTAAGAGATTTAGGGTTTCATAAGAAACTAGAGAAAGTAAAGGGAACCTGGTTGTGAAACTCAGGAACAATGGTGATGAGAGCACCATGTAGTCAAAACCCATCGGAGACGGCCGGAAACAACCCTGGGCAGAGCTTCCAGTGGTGGTCCGGCATGGTGAGGACCCATGAAGGTCTCAGAGATGAAGAGTCCGGAGAGATAAGGCTTCAAGGCGGCTGGTGGTCGAAAGAGGTGAGACTGGAAGTGGCCAGAGAGACGGTGAAAGCCATCGGAGAAGAAGGAGAACCCAGAAGGTTCAAGAGAGAAGGAGGAGAGGTAGAGACAGATAGAGAGAGAGTAGATGTCTCGAAAATGAGAGACGGGGAGGGTGGTAGTTAGGATTAATTATGGTAAGCTTTGATCTGGGCCGTTGATTTGAATTAATCAACGACTCAGATTAAAACATGGATTGGGTCGGGTAGATTTTAAGTATTGGGCTTGGCAATTGGGCCGGTTAAAAGGGTCAGATGGGTTGGGTATTTTGGGGTTTAAATGTGGCTAAATTTGAAAATAAAAATGGCTACTAGTTAAATACCCACAAAAAGATAATTAATTAATAAAAATAGCTAAAAATTGTACAAAAGCGAAATTCAGTAAAAATAGGTAAAATTTAACTAATGTTAAGTGCAAAAAATATGTAAGTTTTGAATAAAAAATAGTACAAAATGTTCAATTGGGCTATGATTGTAAAATTGTTGCAATTGAAATTAAATGGAACCCAATTGGCTAATTTGTGAAATAATTGAATTTTAACAGCTAGAAAATGATTATAAACGATATACTGAGCTGGAACATTTTTGAAATAATTTATAGCATAGTTTATGAATTACTTGAGTATGAAAATATCAAAAAATAAGTAGAAAATAATTTAACAAAATATGAAAAAAATAGGGAAAAAATACTCATTATTATAAAGAGTAGTTTTGAAAGCTTATATGCGAGTTTAAAAATAATTTGAGGAAAAATTGGGTATCAACAGCTGCCCCTCTTTACCCGGGAAGGATGAAAGAGTTGTCGGGTAAAGATATGATGGCCAATTTTGACCGAGATGAAACTGCGGGATAGAATTTGGCCGCACCCTGGTTTCTGAGCTGCCTATATATCCTTGGTTTTACAGGAATCAGGTCGTATGTAGTTCCGAAATCATCAGCGAAATATACCGTTGATGTTTCACAAGAATGGACGCAAGATTCATGGTAAGGTAAAAGTAGGAAGGTCTTACGCGGTTGTATCGGAGAATTGGGGCGGTTTGCTCCTGCATGGTTGGCTGTTCCGGCCAGGTTACCTGCAAATAGAGAACAAGCGGATATTGTGCATAATATAAACATGATGCAAGTTCCCGTTGCACGATGGAAGCTGTCTTCGGACAATTTAGGATGATGTCCTTAGACCATGATGTCTCGGGCCATGAATCGCTTAGTGCGGGATTCGCAGGCTATGAAATAATGTTCTCGGGCCATGAGGATGGTGCCTCCGAACCATGATGCCTTTGAATAATGATATGCAAGTTGAATAAAAGAGATCCTTAGGCCATGAAATGATGTTCTCGGGCCATGAAGATGGTGCCTCTGAATGATGACGCCTTTGGACAAGTTGGCGATACTTCAGCCCATGAAGAATGCAGTAGTACGATGTTGACAAGACAAAGCTTAGTCTTGCGATTTGTGAAAAGAAAGAGGGCAGAGCTTAGCCCGAAAAAAGTGTAAATAAATAATGTAACGAAAGGTGACTGCTTTGAAAATATATAAAGGAGCTTAGCATAATGAAGTAAGATGCGGAGAGAGGTAGCGTAGAACCTCGGAAGGCAGAATGATAGCCTTATGCAATGCAGGAAATAAAATGCAGGGGAGGTAGCGTAGAACCTCGGAAGGCAGAATAGGTAGCCTTATGCAAGAAGTAAATGCAGAGGAGACAGCGCTTAGTCTCGGAAGGCAGAAAGGTAGCCTTATAAAATGATGTGAATGCAGATGGAGGTAGAGCTTAACCTCGGAAGGCAAAATGATAGCCTTATGCATATGCGAATGCAGATGTAGGTAGAGCTTAACCTCGGAAGGCAGAAAGCTAGCCTTATGCAAAGATGCGAATGCAGATGGAGGTAGAGCTTAACCTCGGAAGGCAGAAAGGTAGCCTTATGAAATGATGAAAATGTAGATGGAGGTGGAGTTTAACCCTATGCAGATGGAGACAGATCTTAGTCTCGGAAGGCAGAATGGTAGCCTTATGCAATGCGAGAAAATGCATGGAGACATAGCTTAGTCTCGGAAGGCAGAATGGTAGCCTTATGCAGTGCAGAAAATAAAACGACAGTAAGAGTTCTTAGCTGATGATAAAGTGCGGTGATACGATTGTTGTGAATGAAGTATCATTTGCAATGATCATAATAGTAAGCGTTGGCATGTGCGATGATTTCGTGAGCGTATCCTTGAGAAGGATGCGTCTTGTGGGGATAATGAGATGTTTTGGGCTTTGGCCGTATTTGTGCCTGCATCCAAAGAAAAATCGTGAGTTCTGTAAAGGGGAGGGTTAGTTCGTATCCTCCCTGGCTCGGATCATCCTGTCTGCTTGATGATGATAACTTTGTTTGTACCACAGGGGTAGCGTTGCTAAAACAAGCTATTTTGAGGAATAAATATGCATGGTTTTATAAAATATGATATAACATATAATTAAAAAAAAGAGTAATTTTCTTTGGATGTACCGACGACCACGACGCGGTTCAAGACATTGCGACCTCTTTTTCTGCGGAAATTTGAGGTTCCTCCTCAAAATTCTGCCCCAGTTTGATGGGTGAAGGCTTCTGGCTATTACTGGTGCGGTGCTCGACTGAACTTGCTTCGGAATTTTGAGGTCCCTCCTCAAAATTCTGCCCCAGTTTCCATTCGTGGGGGAAATAAAAATTTATTAAAATGTGACCGAACCCATAGGGCTGCCTAGGTATCCCCTCTTAAACGGGAATCAGGTCAGGCGTAGTTCAATTTACAACATTGATAGAAACATAACAATTACACATAGTAGCGCTTGACTGCGTCTGAATTGATTGGTTTAGGCCAAATTTCTCCATCCATTTCTGCCAGTATGAGTGCTCCTCATGTTAGAACTCGGTGAACCATGTACGGGCCTTGCCAATTGGGAGCGAATTTCCCCTTGGCTTCATCTTGATGAGAAAAGATTTTCTTTAACACCAGCTGCCCTAGTGTGAAACGTCTTGGTTTGACTTTCTTGTTGAAGGCTTTGGTTATTCTATTCTGATATAGCTGACCATTCAAACCGCGTTCATTCTTTTTCCGTCAATGAGGGCCAATTTCTCATAGCAGCTTCTTACACATTCTGTGTCGCCGATCTTGGCTTCCTGTATGATTCTCAAAGATGGGATCTCAAATTCAGCAGGAATGACGGCTTCTGTACTGTATACCAACATGTAAGGAGTTTCCCTGGTTGACTTGCGAACCGTGGTGCGATACCCCAACAGAGAAAATGACAATTTATCATGCCATTGCTTGTTCTTGTTGGCAGCCTCAACGACTCCATTCATTTGAGGTCTGTATGCTGTAGAGTTCTTGTGTTTGATCTTGAAGGTTTCACACATGGCTTTCATCAAGTCACTGTTGAGATTCAAACCACTATCGGTGATGATTGACTCTAGAACTCCGAACCGACAAACAATGCGGTTGCGGACAAAGTCGGCTACCACTTTCTTAGTAACTGCTTTGTAGAATGCTGCTTCGACCCATTTGGTGAAATAGTCAATGGAAACTGAAATAAACCTGTGTCTATTGGAGGATGCAAGCTCGATTGGTCCAATAACATCCATGCCCCCAAGCGGCGAATGGCCATGGTGAGCTTGTTGCATTAAGCTCGCTGGGAGTTACCTTTATCATATCCCCATATATCTAACATCGATGGCATTTGCGGCCATACTGGATGCAGTCTATTTCCATGGTCATCCAGCAATAACCAGCTCGGAGTATCTTTTTTGCTAGAACAAACCCGTTCATATGAGGACCGCATTTACCAGCATGTATTTCCTCCAACAGCTTCGTTGCTTCCTTTGCCTCGACAAATCTTAGAAAACCCATATCGCGAGTCCTCCTATATAGTATTCCTCCACTGTGAAAGAAATTGTTTGATAACCTTCGAAGATATAAAGACCTGTAAAAATTTCTAGCTTAAAATAATGCCCGGACGAGTCCCCGAGTTGTTATATCTGTGGAAATTCTTAAAAACGGACCTTGATTGTGTAAAAGTACCCCGAGATTTGAAAGAACTTAATTTTTCCAGAAATTTGGGTGTTATGCGACGCACTATGTGATCGCATAACGTGTATGCAGACCGCATAGTGGTCGCATACACGGGCATATCACTGCCCAACTGAACGACAACTATGCGGTCCAATCTGCGGCCGCATTTCAGTTCTGCGGACCGCATATCTATCGCAATGTTGCCTTTGAGTTTTGGGGAGGGGTGTTATGCGATGCACAATGCGATCGCATAACGTGTATGCGGACCGCATAGTGGTCGCATACACGGGCAGAATGTTTTCAAATTTTGGACCACCTGGGGGCCATTCTGCGGTCCAATATGCGGACCGCATGTCAGGAACCGCATATTCGACACGGTCTTTTAATTTTCTAAATTTTTATAACTGACGCCAGTTTCATTTAACCCCTGCCCCCTTTCATTTTAACTGGTTCCTAAACAAATAGAGAGAAGTGAGAGTGGGTTCTAGAGAGAGAAGTCCTCATCTTCCCCAAATTGGTCCTCCATCTCTACCCAGGCTTGGAAGTTTATCGAGTAGTAGTCATCTTCTACATCATAAGAGGTAAGTCTTCACCCTATTTTTCTCAAATTCTAGGAATTTAACTAAGAATAAAACACACATAGGTTTGTTCTTGATNTATGTCGCATTGTTAACTAGATTGACGGTGCTAGGCGGTTCGGTGAATTGCAATAGAAATTAAAAAGGGAAACTCGACTCCAGGTATGTATGGCTAACTTTAATCTTTGTAAAATCGCTTTGTGGTGTTTGAGCATACGGTACGCGTATTGGTGTGAATATGTGCAACTGGTTTTCCGAATTGTGTTGAAGCGTGAAGTGTATTACTTGTCTATCTTTAGTTGATCACCACACTACTACGCTATGTGAAACAATGCTAGTAGGATAATGAATCCAGGAGTATGAATGTATATGCTAAAGGCTGTGTAACAAGTAATGAAAAGGATTTGTGGGGTGATGTAATTGAATAAAGAGGTTGTGGCAATATCGTATATGATTCACTAATTGGTAAGGTTTGTTGTGGCACGATTTTCTTTTTATACGTATTGTGGGTTGTAAAGAAGTTGTATTCTTATTGCTGAAATTTTCTGTGATTGAACTGTGAATTGTCATCGTTGATATGAGATATGATTGCTTGGTGGGATCAGGTTGCGCACCGCAACAGGAGGGATAAGGGTGATATGTGAGAAGTGATAAGGGTGTGATTGTGATTGTCCAGTGGGATCGGGTTGCACGCCGCAACAGAAACAAAACAAATGATTGTGATTGTCTGGTGGGATCGGGTTGCACGCCGCAACAGAAACATAATAAATGATTGTGATTGATCGGTGGGATCGGGTTGCGCGCCGCAACAGAAGAAATAAGGGTGAAATGTTGATAAGGGACAAGGGTGGAATTGCGATTGTGATTGTGATGAAGTGAAAATTGTGGAACTTTCATTGTGTATCTTTCTATGTCTTGTGTAGTGATTGTGTGACTCTCTGTCTGTCTCTTGCCTGTGCATTATTGAGTTTACTTAGAGTAAAGTTTGTTCATACATACCGGTACAATTAAAATGTACTGATGTCCCTTTGTTGGGGTGCTACATTCTTGTGATGATTGTAGGTGGTTCTATAGCAGGTACTCTAGCCTACCGAAAGTAGTGCCTCCTCTACGTCCTATCAGTTATTTTGGTGAGCCCCTCTCCTCTCGGGGCCCAATGTGGTTCATGCCACCACTTCTTCTGGATTTTTATTTTGGTATTTGTGTAAGGTATAGCCAGAGCCTTGTTACCGGCAAATATTATATAACTCCTTCGTACTCTTAGAGGCTCCGTAGACAAGAAATGTGGGTTATGTACATATGTATTTTGGGCAGTATGACTTGTAGACCACGTAAAGTAAAACTTTGTGTTATGTATATTTTGTAAGTATTGTACCACATGTTTGTAATGGCAGAAATCTATGATTTAATTTCAGATGTAAGAATGCGTCTTAATTATAATTTAATAATGTACATCGGAAATTCGGGGTAATACGTGGGAGGGAAAAAGGAATCCAGGTCCGCTTGACTCGGGCTACCCGGTCAAGCGCCGGTCGTGTCCCTTGGTTTTGGGGCATGAAAAACTTGGTATCAGAGCCTAAGGTTTTAAAAGAGTCCTAGGATGTCTCGGAGTCGTGTCTAGTAGAGCCCTTATTATCGGTGTGTTGTCGACCACATCTATAATTTGGGGGCTACATGGATACTTAGGAAATTACTCTTTTCATTGTGATTCTATATCGTGCGGTGAGGTGGAAAGTGAAAATGTCCTTGTTTAATTCGTGCTTTGTTCCAAAAAATTTCAGTAATGGCACCAAAGAAGAGAGCTCGACTCGGCCTTGAAGCCAATGCCACCCCAAGTGTGGCTGTGAATCATGTACCTGGTAGTGCGGTTGAGAGTGACTCCGCGACCTTTAATCTGTCGGACCCTTCTATTCTGGATCAAAGCATTCCTGTTCCTGTGGCGGCGGCGGGGTGCTGCAATCCCTCCCACTGATATTCCTGATCCCTCTACGGTTTCATCTTCCGGTCCCGATACGTCCGAGGGGGACCTCAGAGGAGCTATTCATATGTTAACTCAGTTAGTGGCCGCTCAGGCCCAAAGATCTAATGATATCCTTGCGTCCTCCAGTGGACAGGGAGATTCCGTCGGCTCCAGAGTCAACCAGTTTCTGCGGTTGGCCCCTCCAGAGTTCTCAGGTAAGGATCCAGAGGCCGATCCACAGGATTTTCTTGATGGGATGTACAAGACCCTTCGGGTGATGAAGGCTACAGGGACAGAGGGGGTTTAGTTAGCTTCGTACAGGCAGAGGGGAGCAGCATATTCCTGGTTCGATATGTGGGAGGGTTCCTGTGGGGAGGGAAGTCCTCCGGCTAGATGGGGCGAGTTCGTGGATGCGTTCATGGATCACTTTTTGCCTGCCGAGACTGTGGCAGCCCGTGCTACTGAGTTTGAGGTCCTCAAGAAGGGAAGTATGAGTGTTTTGGAGTACCACATGGAGTTCGTAAGGTTGTCCAAGTATGCTCCCTAGTTAGTGTCGACCATGGATGCTCAAGTTCGACGATTTGTTCAGGGTCTCAGTCCTTTGGTTGTGAATGAGGCTGCTACAGTGGCTTTGCACTCGGACATGAATTATGGGAAGATTGTGGGATTCGCCCAGGCTACGGAGGTTAGAAAGTTGAAGATACGGGCAGATAGGGAGAGTAGCAGCAGAGCCCGGTTGGTGGGTCACTCATGGAGCGCAATTTCAGGGGGGAGACCAGTTCAGGGGAGGGGTCTATCAGGGCCATCCCAATCTTATGCACACTCTTCAGCCAGTGCACCGCACCGTTATCAGCCAAATAGTCATTGGAGATCAGGATCCGACAACAGGAGACCCCATCAGTCAGGTCGTCCCGGAGGAAGGTTCCAGCAGCAGGGTTGTGCCCTCAGTGCGGAGGGTTCCATACTGAGGCATGTTATTTGGATCGCCCGATATGCTACATGTGTGGGGTGAGGGGTCATCTTCAGCGGGATTTCCGTGCGCCCAGCCTGGGCATGGGTAGGGGGTTTGCCCAGTCATCCGGTTCTTCAGCCGCCACATCTTCAGTTCGTCCTCCAGCTCAAGCAGGACGTGGTGTAATTAGGGGTGGGGCTCGTGGTAGAGGTGGACCCAGCCTATTATATGCTTTGAGTGGTCGCCAAAACGCGGAGGCTTCTCCAGATGTTGTCACAGGTATTCTGAATGTTCAAGCACCTGATTGCTATGCTCTTATAGATCCGGGGTCCTCCCAGTCCTATGTTACCCCGTTTATTGCTTCAAGTTTTGGGATAGAACCCGAACAGCTTCATGAGCCGTTCTTTGTATTGACTCTGGTTGGTGATTCCATTACAGCAGCGCGAGTCTATAAGAATTGTGTTGTCACAGTATGTGGTCACGTTAATACGGCCGATCTTATTGAGTTTGAGATGGTAGATTTTGATATTATTATGGGAATGGACTGGCTTTATTCGTGCATTGCTAAGCTCGACTGTCGAACGAGAGTCATGAGACTCGAGTTTCCTAATGAGCCTGTTATTGAGTGGAAGGGGAATGGTGTGGTGCCGAAAGGTAGGTTTATCTCCTGCCTTAAGGCCTCGGAGATGATTAAGAAGAGGTGTATCTATCATTTGGTCCGGGTCGCGGACATCACTTCAGATGTGTCGGCCCCCGAGTCCGTGCCAGTTGTGGATGAGTTTCTTGAAGTATTTTCGGACAAGCTTCCAGGGATTCCGCCAGATATAGAGATCGATTTTGGGATTGATGTACTACCAGATACGCAGCCAATATCTATTCCACCATACAGAATAGCGCCAACAGAGTTAAGGGAGTTAAAGGAGCAGTTGAAGGATTTATTAGACAAGGGGTTCATTCCGCCGAGTGTGTCATCATGGGGTGCTCCGGTTCATTTTGTTAGAAAGAAGGATGGGTCGCTTCGTATGTGTATTGATTATCGACAGCTCAACAAAGTCACTATAAAAAAAAGTATCCATTGCCTCGAATAGATGATTTGTTTGATCAATTGCAAGGTGCGAGGTTCTTCTCCAAATTTTATTTGCGGTCTGGGTATCATCAGTTGAAGATCAGAGAGCAGGATATTCCTAAGACCGCCTTCAAGACTCATTATGGTCATTTTGAATTTTTGGTAATGTCCTTTGGGCTGACCAATGCTCTAGCAGCTTTTATAGATCTTATGAATCGGATTTTCAAGCCATTTCTAGACTCCTTCGTGATTGTTTTTATTGATGACATCCTTGTCTACTCGCGGAGTTGGGAAGATCATGCTAATCACCTCAGAGCAGTCCTGCAGGCTCTTCATCATCACCACCTGTATGCTAAATTTTCGAAATGTGAGTTTTGGCTAGAATCAGTCGCGTTTTTGGGTCATGTTGTTTCCAGAGAAAAGATTCAAGTTGATCCCCAGAAGATCGCGGCAGTGAAATATTGGCCTAGACCAACGACCCCGACGGAGGTTCGCAGTTTCTTGGGTCTAGCTAGGTATTATCGGAGGTTTGTGGAGGGATTCTCTACCCTCGCCTCCCCATTGACTAAATTGACGCAGAAAGCAGTGAAGTTCCAGTGGTCCGACGTTTGTGAGTAAAGTTTTCATGAATGGAAGTCGAGATTGACTTCGGCACCGGTATTGACCTTGCCAGAAGGTATAGAGGGATTTGTGGTTTATTGCGATGCTTCAAGGGTTGGTTTGGGGTGTGTGTTGATGCAACATGGGAAGGTCATAGTGTATGCTTCAAGGCAACTCAAGAATCACGAGAAGAATTATCCGACGCATGATTTGGAGCTCGCGGCTGTGGTGTTTGCATTAAAAATTTGGCGGCATTATCTTTATGGAGTCCACGTGGATGTGTTCTCAGACCACAAGAGTCTTCAGTATTTATTCAAGCTGAAGGAACTGAATCTAAGGCAGTGGAGATGGTTAGAATTGCTTAAGGATTATGATATGAACATCTTGTACCATCCAGGAAAGGCGAATGTGGTGGCCGACGCTCTCAGTCGGAAGTCTATGGGTAGTTTGGCTCATTTGGAAGCGGATCAGAGGCCCTTGACTCGGGAGGTTTATCAATTGGCCAGTTTAGGGGTTTGTCTTTCGACCTCAGGCGAAGGGGAGGTTATGGCGCATAATGGGGCAGAATCGTCACTAGTAGCAGAAGTAAAAGAAAAGCAGTTTAGTGATCCAGCATTGGCACAGTTGAAGGAGGCAATTCTGAATGACAAGATTTCGGCACTTTCACTCGGCAGCAATGATGGAGTGTTGCGATGTCAAGGTAGGCTATGTGTTCCAGATGTAGATAATCTTCGGGAGAGGGTAATGGCGGAGGCTCATAGCTCCCGGTATTCTGTGCACCCAGGTTCTACGAAAATGTATCATGATCTCTGTGAAATTTATTGGTGGAGCGGTATGAAGAAGGATGTGGCGGACCATGTATCCAAATGTTCAAATTATCAACAAGTGAAGGCCGAGCATCAGAGGCCCGGTGGGTTAACCCAGCTTGTGGAAATACCAATGTGGAAGTGGGAAATGATTAATATGGATTTCGTGGTAGGGTTACCTCGCGCTCAGCGCAAGTTCGACTCGATTTGGGTGATAGTGGATCGACTCACGAAATCAGCTCAGTTTTTGCCAGTCAAGTCCACCAACAAAGCAGAACGGTACGCCCTGTACATAAAGGAGATAGTTAGACTTCATGGCACTCCAGTTTCTATTATCTCAGATCGAGGGGCCCAGTTCACAGCTAATTTTTGGCGGACATTTCAGCAAGGTTTGGGTACTCAGGTAAATCTCAGCACGACTTTCCATCCACAGACTGACGGTCAGGCAGAGCGGACTATTCAGACGCTCGAAGATATGCTACGGGCTTGTGTTTTAGACTTCAAGGGTAATTGGGATGATCATTTGTCGCTTGTCGAATTTGCTTATAATAACAACTTCCATGTTAGTATCTGAATGGCCCCGTTTGAGGCATTGTACGGAAGGAGGTGTAGATCTCCGATCGGATGGTTCGAGGTTGGTGAAGAAGAATTGTTAGGACCAGATCTTGTGCACCAAGCTATGGAGAAAGTTAGAGTCATTCAGGAAAGGATGAAAACTGCTCAGAATTTCCAGAAATCTTATGATGATGTTCGCCGGAGAGAATTAGAATTCCAAGTAGATGATTGGGTGTTCTTAAAGGTGTCTCCCATAAAGAGAGTGATGCAGTTTGGGAAGAAAGGAAAGTTGAGCCCTAGGTACGTCGGGCCATATCGAATCGCTCAAAGGATAGGACGGGTGGCTTATAGGTTAGAATTGCCCCATGAAATGTCATTAGTGCACCCAGTGTTCCATGTGTCTATGTTGAAGTAAGTGGTTGGAGATCCATCCGCCATCGTTCCAGTTGGGACTATTGAGGTTAATGAAGAGCTATCATACGAAGAGGCCCCAGTTGCTATTCTTGATAGGCAAGTCCGTAGATTGAGAAACAAAGAGATTGCTTCTGTTAAAGTGTTGTGGCGAAGTCAACAAGTCGAGGAAGCCACGTGGGAAACAGAGAAAGAAATGAAAGAAAAATACCCCTATTTGTTTGAGCAAATGTAGTAGTGATCGCGCGAATTATGGTTACAAGGAAATTTGATGTTGTACTCAGATTCTTGCAAAGACACCCCATTTTTCTTTCTTCTCCTAATTGCCTTATTGTTGTAACTTTCCAATGCGTGCTAAAACTGTATACAATGTTGTTAAATGGGTGGTGTGCCACCTTTAAAGCAAATAAAAGTTTCGTGAAACAAATGTGCTAAGTAAGTGATTAATGGTAGTGTAGATTGGTAATGTTTAAAAGTATTGTCTATGATCTATTGAGGTGATTGAACTGTATGGGGCGCACTGAAATGGCCCAAAGTTATGCGCATATTATGTGCAACTAATTGAATCTTATGCCAATTTGTGATGTAAAGAGGATGAACTATACGAATTTGTCAAGGTAATTGGATATGTGCAAGTGTTGAGGTAATGAATTGTACACCTGTTGTAGGAATAACAGAAAATGTGTAATGATGCTTGGAAATGTGTTTCGAGGGCTCTCTGACAGGTGGATATGTCTAAATACAAAGGAAACTCTGGCGAAATTTTCCGAAAGTGTTGGAATAGTGTAAATATGGAAGTTTGCATATCGTGTTTTCAAACAAAACTATTCCTTTAAAATCCTCATTCGAGGATGAATGATCTTAAGGGGGGAGAATGTAAAGACCCGTAAAAATTTCTGGCTTAAAATAATGCCCGGACGAGTCCCCAAGTTGTTATATCTGTGGAAATTCTTAAAAACGGACCTTGATTGTGTAAAAGTACCCCGGGATTTGAAAAAACTTAATTTTTCCAGAAATTTGGGTGTTATGCGACGCACTATGTGATTGCATAACGTGTATGCGGACCGCATAGTGGTCGCATACACGGGCAGATCACTTCCCAGCTGAAGGACAACTATGCGGTCCAATCTGCGGCAACATTTCGGTTCTGCGGACCGCATATCTGTCGCAGTATTGCCTTTGAGTTTTGGGGAGGGGTGTTATGCGACGCACAATGCGATCGCATAACGTGTATACGGAACGCATAGTGGTCGCATACACGGGCATAATGTTTTCAAATTTTGGCCCACCTGGGGGCCATTCTACGGTGCAATATGCTGACCGCATGTCAGGAATGTGATCGCATTCCTGANCCCCTGCCCCCTTCCATTTTAACTGGTTTCTAAATAAAATAGAGAGAAGTGAGAGTGGGTTCTAGAGAGAGAAGTCCTTATCTTCCCCAAATTGGTCTTCCATCTCTACCCAGGCTTGGAAGTTTATCGAGTAGTAGTCATCTTCTTCATCATAAGAGGTAAGTCTTCACCCTATTTTTCTCAAATTCTAGGAATTTAACTAAGAATAAAACACACATAGGTTGGTTCTTGAGAATGAAAAGTTGGGACCTTGCATGCATGTGAATAATCTTCCATAACCTAGTAAAGGGAAGCAAGTAGAGTAATCTTTCACTAAAAAGGGTTTAGTCAATCTAAGGGATCACATAGTGTTTGATAAAATGCTCAAATGAATTCGAGACTCCTAATTCTAAGGTAAATATGTCGCATTGTGAACTAGATTGACGGTGCTAGGCGGTTCGGTGAATTGCAATAGAAATTAAAAAGGGAAACTCGACTCCAGGTATGTATGGCTAACTTTAATCTTTGTAAAATCGCTTTTTGGTGTTCGAGCATACGGTACGCATATTGGTATGAATATGTGCAACTGGTTGTCCGAATTGTGTTGAAGCGTGAATGGTATTACATGTCTGTCTTTAGTTGATCACCACACTACTATGCTATGTGAAACGATGCTAGTAGGATAATGAATCCAAGAGTATGAATGTATATGCTAAAGGCTGTGTAACAAGTAATGAAAAGGATTTGTGGGGTGATGTAATTGAATAAAGAGGTTGTGGCAATATCGTATATGATTCACTATTTGGTAAGGTTTGTTGTGGCACGATTTTCTTTTTATACGTATTGTGGGTTGTAAAGAAGCTGTATTCTTATTGCTGAAATTTTCTGTGATTGAACTGTGAATTGTCATCGTAGATATGAGATATGATTGCTTGGTGGGATCGCGTTGCGCGCCGCAACAGGAGGGATAAGGGTGATATATGAGAAGTGATAAGGGTGTGATTGTGATTGTCCGGTGGGATCGGGTTGCACGCCGCTACTGAAACACAACAAATGATTGTGATTGTCCGGTGGGATCGGGTTACACGCCGCAAAAGAAACATAATAAATGATTGTGATTGATCGGTGGGATCGGGTTGCGCACCGCAACAGAAGAAAAAAGGGTGAATTGTTGAGAAGGGACAAGGGTGGAATTACGATTGTGATTGTGATGAAGTGAAAATTGTGGAACTTCCATTGTGTATCTTTCTATGTCTTGTGCAGTGATTGTGTGACTCTCTGTCTGTCTCTTGCCTGTGCATTATTGAGTTTACTTAGAGTAAAGTTTGTTCATACATACCAGTACAATTCAAATGTACTGACATCCCTTTGCCGGGGGCACTACATTCTTGTGATGATTGTAGGTGTTTCTATAGCAGGTACTCCAGCCCACCGCCAGTAGTACCGCCTCTACGTCCTATCAGCTGTTTTGGTGAGCCCCTCTCCTCTCGGGGCCTAGTGTGGTTCATGCCACCCCTTCTTCCAGATTTTTATTTTGGTATTTGTGTAAGGTATAGCCGGAGCCTTGTTACCGGCAAGTATTATATAACTCCTTCGTACACTTAGAGGCTCCGTAGATAAGAAATGTGTGTTATGTACATATGTATTTTGGACAGTATGATTTGTAGACCACGTAAAGTAAAACTGTGCGTTATGTATATTTTGTAAGTATTGTACCACATGTTGGTAATGACAGAAATCTATGATTTAATTTCAGATTGTAAGAATGCGTCTTAATTATAATTGAATAATGTACATCAGAAATTTCGGGGTAATACATGGGAGGGAAAAAGGAATCCACGTCCGCTTGACTGGGGCTTCCCAGTCGAGCGTCGGTCGTGTCCCTTGGTTTTGGGGTGTGATAGAAGAGTGTGCTTCTGAGTAGCGTTTCCAAGCTCTGGGTACTCTCCCTCCGCCAAGTACTCCTTAATATCATGAAACTAAGGCTTTCCATCTACTTCTTCTTCAACATGGGCGCAGTAGGCCGACTGATTGTGAATCCCCACCGGGATAGGATCAATGAAGTTCTTATCTGGATGCTGGATCACAGATGACAAGGTAGCCAATGCATCGGCGAACTCATTCTAGATTCTGGGAATGTGCCGAAATTTAATCTTTGTGAACCTCTTTCTCAATTCATGCACACGATGTAGGTATGGCAGTATCTTGGAATTCTTAGTCGCCCATTCTCCTTGGACTTGGTGTATCAATAAGTCTGAGTCACCAATTACTAATAATTCTTGAACATTCATGTCGATGGCCAAATTGAGCCCAAGGATGTAGGCCTCATATTCAACCATGTTTTTGGTGCAGGGGAATCTGAGTTTGGCGGATACCGGGTAGTGCTAACCGGTTTCAGAAATTAAGACTGCTCCAATAACCACGCCTTTGAAGTTTGCGGCCCCATCAAAGAACATCCTCCAACCGTCATAGGATTCAGCAATGTCCTCTCCTACGAATGACATTTCTTCATCGGGGAAATACGTTTTCAATGGTTCATATTTTCCGCCCAGAAGATTTTCAGCAAGATGATCGGCTAATGCTTGTCACTTGATCGCCTTTTGAGTTACGTAAATGATGTCGAACTCACTTAACAGGATCTGCCATTTAGCTAGCTTGCTAGTGGGCATGGGCTTCTGAAAGATGTACTTGAGCGAATCCATCCTTGATATGAGGTACTTTGTGTAGGCGCAGAAATAATGCCTCAACTTCTGTGTGACCCAAGTCAAAGCACAACATGTGCGCTCCAATAGAGAATACCGGGCCTCATACGGAGTAAACTTCTTGTTGAGGTAGTAAATTGCTTGCTCTTTCCTCCCTGTTTCGTCATGTTACCCGAGAACACAATCGAAAGCTCCATCTAACACGGCCAGGTAGAGTAATAGAGGTCTACCCGGCTCTGGAGGTACCAAGACTGGTGGTGCTGAGAGATACTCTTTGACTCTGTCAAAGGACTTTTGACAATCCTCAGTCCATTTGGTGGCAGCATCCTTTCTTAGTATTTTGAAAATTGGTTCACAAATGACGGTAGACTGGGCTATGAACCGGCTGATATAATTGAGCCGTCCCAAGAAGCCCATAACATCCTTTTTGTTCCTTGGTGGCGACAAGTCTTGGATGGCTTTGACCTTTGATGGATATACCTCTATTCCTCGATGACTAACAATGAACCCTAGCAGCTCGCCAGCAGGAACCAAGAACGCACACTTTGCGGGGTTAAGTTTCATATTGTTATTCCTTAACCTGTTGAAGAACTGTCTCAAATCTTCCATGTGATCAGTATCTTTCTTTGATTTGATGATGACGTCGTCCACATATACCTCGATCTCCTTGTGAACCATATCATGGAATATAGTAGTCATGGCTCTGAAGTAAGTGTCCCCTGCATTCTTCAGACCGAATGGCATAATCTTGTAGCAATACACTCCTCACGGTGTAATGAATGTCGTTTTCTCAGCATCTTCCTTGTCCATCCAAATATGATGGTAAACAACAATACAATCTACAAAGGACTGCAGTTCGTGCTTGGCACAGTTATCAATTAAGATGTGTATGTTTGGCAGGGGAAATTCGTCTTTCGGACTGACCCGGTTGAGATCCCAGTAGTCGACGCAGACTCTGACCTTCCCATATTTCTTTGGTACATGCACAATGTTAGCCAACCATGTAGGATATTCAACCACTCGTAGAACCCCGGCGTTGATCTATTTGGTGACCTCTTCTTTGATTTTCAGACTCATATCTGGTTTGAACTTCCTGAGTTTTTGCTTCACTGGTGGGCATGTTGGATTGGTTGGCAGCTTGTGGGCCACAATAGATGTACTGAGGCCAGTCATGTCATCATATGAAAAGGCGAATATGTCCTCATATTCTTTTAAGAATTCTGTATATTCCTTCTTTTCTGACGGCGACAGATGAATGGTGATGCGTATTTCTTTAACAATCTCTGTGTTTCCCAGGTTGACGACCTCAGTCTCGTCCAAGTTAGACTTAGGTCTATTCTCAAAGTTCTTGACCTCTTTAATAATATCCTCAGGTATATCATCCTCGTCTGACTCGGAATCCGTTTGCTGCGTTGCCTCGTTTCAGGTCACAGTTGTTGGTTCATCAAGATAAGTAATAGTAATGCTGTGTAAAATAAAGTAATGGGGAGGAAGCAGTAGCAAGTAAATATGAGATTGATAAAGAAACTGGAAATGCTTTGATAAATTGAATAATTGTTTTACCACGGGAGCTCTTTCTTGCAGAAATTAAAAATGCGGAAAGGAAGAAAATTCTTTAAATAAATAAACTAAAAATAATGCTTGTTTTGTTAGCCTTGCTGCCCCAAGGCTCGACGGGCTTTGGTTGTCCTGACGGACCAATTGTTAAGATATGATCCCTTGCTCATGACTTGTATAGAAGGTCCTTCCTCCCCCTCCCCTTCAAGAATGACACAGCAGTCCATGTCCTCATCATCCAGAAATAGATCCCTTATTGCCGCTAGCGCTTCCTCCTCGTCTGTACCATATGCGATGTCAGCTGGCTAGAAAGTCTGCTCTATGTTGGGTATCGACTGCTCCAATGGGTAGTAGGGGCCGCGCCATGGTGGCGACCAGCCCTTGAACTCCTTCCAAGTGTACTCGTACCCTAGACCGAAAGTAGTACCGTGCTTCTTGAGTGTTATTGTCTTTGTTATTCCCTGAAGATGCTTACCGAGCCCTTTACCCAGCTCGTACCCTTTCCAGTTCAATATGCTTTCGGTCTTACTGCCCCACCACTTGTCCTTGTCAATGGAGTTAACCCGTTCAACGTTGTGGTAGATTTTTCCACCCAACTTCCTCCTTCCATCAATGACCGAAAAGGTATGGCGGTCGTAGATATGGTTGCTACCATCGCCATGAATGATTATCTCTTGGTGATTCCATTCAAACTTCACAGCTTGGTGTAAGGTTGATGCTACAGCCCCAACCGTGTGGATCCAAGGTCGTCCCAACAGTAAATTGTAGGACGCAGGCACATCTATCACTTGGAAATCTACATCGAACCAAGTTGGTCCATCTGTAAGCACAAGGTGTTTTCTCCCATGGTGGACCTCTGCGAACCATCGAAGTCTTTTACGTTGATTTCTCCTTCCTTTATCTCATGTAGACTTTTGCCCAATTTCTTGAGTGTGACCAGCGGATAGATGTTGAGGCTGGAACCCCCATCAATGAGGATCCTTGTGATGAAATGATCCTCACATTGCACCGTGATATGTAGTGCTCTGTTATGCCCTAACCCCTCGGGCGGTAGCTCATCTTTATGGAAAGTGATCTTATGGCTCTCCAGTACCTGGCCTACCATGTTGGCCATTTCTCCACTGGTGATATTGTCTGGTACGTATGCTTCACTCAGTACCCTTAGCAAAGCACTGTTGTGAGTTTCAGAGTTTTGTAATTGGGAGATGATGGATATCTGAGCTGGCGTTTTGTTCAACTGGTCGAGTATTGAGTATTCCTTGGCTTGTATGTTTCTCCACTAATCGTCTGAACCTGTCTCAATAATAGGGGGACGGTTGTTGGCCTGCTTGCTAGACTCGGCCAAATGTTCGGTGGTATAAACTCTGCCAGTTCTTGTCATACCCTGTGCAGCGATGGCTTCTTCAGACTTGCCTTTACCTTTCCTCCTTGCTTCAGCGGTATACTCCAAGAAATGGCGTCTGAGTAAAAGTGTGTCGTTGTAGACATTGCCACTGGGATAGGTGTGGTCATTCTTATTCCTGCCGGAGTATATGTTATAGATTGCAAGACTGCAACTTCGAGCGGTCATACAAACTCGACTTCGATCGGTCCTGTGGCCTTTCCTTTGGCGGGTGGTCTCGATTCAAACTCAAGTAGAATGTACATGTTTACCTCAACTTCCTCAGATGGCTGCATCTGAACCACGATCGGCTTAAGAGTAATCGTACTCTTCTTTGGATCACCCTCGGCAATTAGCCCAATTGATCCCTCAGGATCCCAATCATCTTCAACCTCAATCATGTGGACACCACCTTTATGGTCAGGCAGCGTATTATTGCGAACATTAGGAGCAGGTTCCTTAGCTACAATGATCTTGTTATCTATGAGGGTCTGTATCTTGTCCTTCAAAGAATGACATTCCTCGATGGTGTGTCCCTTCATGCCGGAGTGGTAAGCACGGGTTTTGTTCGGGTTGAACTACTGAGAAGGGTTCTCAGGGGCGACAGCGGGAATGGGTGTGACATAACTGGCGACTTTGAGTTTTTCGTATAATTGGTCAATGGGTTCAGCTATGGCAGCATACTGTTTTGGTGGACGACGGTCGGAGTTTTGACGAGGTCTTGGGATGTTTTGGCGATTAGGTGGCGATTAATGGTGAGAAGGTTGGGAATTTGGGCAAGGTAGGCTGACATGTGGGTGGTGGAGCTTGGTAGGTGGGTAAGGGTGTTTGGTATTGAAGTGAAGGTGCTTGGTAGCTTGGGGTTGGTTGGTATGTGAAGGAAGGTGTGGGGTTTACTTGGTATTTGGGAGGGGACTTGGCTTGCTGTGCCACCATCAAGGCTCCTACATCCATTTTCTTGGACACATCACCGGATTGCAGATCTTTACTGGTAGCCTGTAAGGCTTCAAAATTAGTAACCATACCGTTTTTTATGCCTTCCTCGATTCACTCTCCTAGCTTGATGATATCAGAAAACTTGTGCCTCTTGACCATCACTCGCTCTTAGTATTGAGGATCCTGAGCGCGCACAAAGAATTTCTTCATTTGTTCCTCTTCCAAGGCTGGTCTGACCTTGGAAGCTTCTGACTACGAGTAGCGTACTCGCAAAAGGTCTCTGTTGGTTTCGTCTTTAAGTTCTGGATATAGAATACATCGGGTGCATTCTCCGTGTTGAACCTGAATCTATCCATAAAGTCTGTAGCCATGCTTACCCAGCTAGTCCATTTCTTTGGATCCTGGCTGATGTACCAGGATAGTGCATCGCCTTTCAAACTCCTCATGAGAAGTTTCATGCAGGATCTTTTCATCTTTCCCCACGCCGACCAATTTGTCGCAGTAAGTCCTCAGATGGACTCTTGGATCACCAATACCATCAAACATCTCGGATTTAGGAGGTTTGTACCCCTCGGACAATTCAACATCGGGTTGTATGCAAAGATCCTCATAGTTCAATCCCTCAATCCCTTTACCTCCTTCGACGCCCTGAACTCGGTTGGTCAATTTCTTGAGTTCCTCAGCCAGATTCCTGATGCGTTTACCCTTCTCGTCAAACTCATGGGTATGTGGTGTGGAATGAGCTACGGTTACCACTTAAATGTGGTTGTCGTAAGCCTGGAAGTGGTCTCTTGTCTGATCCTGGAGAGACGGAGTGTTATAGTGACATGTGTTGCGTTGTGCTGGTGGAACGGGATCCTTGGGGTGATTGGGTTGTTTGGATATGCTTTGTGGTAAAGTGGGGTTCGGAGCATTTGGAAAGTGAACGTCTGGGACGTTGAGGGAGAATGATAAGTGGGCCAAGTTCTTGATTTGATCAAGTTCTTCTTGGAACTTTAGAAGCTTCTTCTCTAGTGGAGACATACCCTCGTGCAAAACCTGAATACCCTGACCATCATCGATCTCAACATGTTCATCCCTGTTGTCTTTTCTAGTACTGCTTGCATCCGCCATCTTAGTTTTACCCTTGCTTTTTCCCTTGTGAGGACTGGGAGGAGGAGTAGGAGGAGGGCCCTTTGATCTTGTGCAATAAGTTATTGATGCCAGAGTGCGCGAACTAACCTTTGGGGAAGGGGAATAACCAAAAAACCAAAAGGTAGTGAAGTTAGTGAAGATTATGAAGAATATTGCGGTAATTTAAACACGTAATGCGAAAATGTAAACCGCATCCTAAGTTGGGGAACCTCTTTATCCTGAGGTGGGCCTAGCGACAAATTAATTTGGAGAACTTAAAATACTAAATTCCTAATTTTATTGATAATAAAATAGACAAATCCAACTTGACTCTAAGAATGCGAAAATATAAAATGTCACTAATGGCCAGTGGCCTTATTACATCAAAAGCAAAGTAAAGACAAATCCTATCTATTTGGTCCTAGAAGGACCTTCCCCAGACTCGGCATCTCTACTTGCCTTGATAAACATTCCCATTTCGCGGAGTCCCAGCAGCAAGTAAGTCTTGGCTAGAATTCCCGCTTCTGCTCCCTCGGTCTTTTGACAAGTCTCGATCCTTCTAAGGAACTTTTCTTCCAGGTCAACTATGCCTCGTTCCAAATGTGCTAGCCTCTGGTTGGAAGTGATGGCCATGTCCTCCCATTCCTCGATCAACTTCTTTTTGGCTATGTGGATTTTGTGATGATCTTCCTCACAGTCAAGGAGCCCTTTGCGAAGCTGGTTGAGCCTAGTTGTTGCTTTGGATTTCTCATCTATGACCCTATGTCCTCGAGCGTACCCTGGTTCAATACATCCTCCCCAGTTATCTTCCAACCATCCCAGATAGTAAGGAGAGCAACCAGCGTGATACCTGTCGGGCTCGATAGTATCCTTCTCCAACCAGATCCTGCATGCCACAATTGCTGAACTTGACACTTGTGAGGGCTGTCATCATATTGGAAGTCCGCCCTGAGATGACTCATTTTCTTGACCCTTGGGATGACTTGCTTCCTGCTTGCCTCATGACTCGAATCGGGATGTAAGAATACGTCCCTCTAAGACCAATCAATATTAGGCACGGAGTGTCTCTAGTCCGAATGATGAATTTGTTGGTCGGGAACCACTCGAACATCTATTGGATCAGATCCTCGGTCAGATTTTCCAATAAATCGACCCATCCATTGGAATTCTCTGGTTGTGCAAACATGTCGGGGATGTAGTTCATACGCTTTGGATGATGGAAAGCAATATGATCATCCCAAACTCTCCTATGTAAGTCTTGACGGTAGTCACCCCTTTGCAAATGCTCGGTGAGCCAAAGCTGGAGCAGCAGGTTGCAACCCTCAAAATGTTTCACTCCTCGTTGACTGTTCTCCAAAGCTCGGTATATGTCAGCAACGATCATAGGTACAATGCTGAAATCCTGTCCGTCGATCCCTTCCATCAAAGTCTTGGTAACCATAGCCAATCTGGTGTGGATTCTCCCCTTCTTTGTCGGGAAGACCATCAATCCCAAAAAGCAGAATATGAAGACGAATACCCAGCGGTGAATGTGCCCAGAGAGGTGAGGGCGAATTCTTCTTGATATGTGCGGTAAGACTGACTACAGCCATACCTCTCGTACAAGTAGTCAAAGGGGATGTACGAATCTTCCAAGCAGACTAAATCCGGATTCTTCTTGAGTCCCATCGTCTTGAGAAAACCCTGGCCTGTTCGGTTTTCAGGCATCAATAACCCTTGAGACTCGCAAGGCAAACCCGCTAATATCCTCTAGAAGCGGTGTGATCTCATTGTTTCCAAATCGAAAAACCGACCGATCACAGTCCCAGAATAAGGTTGCAGCCTCTATCATAATGTTATTAGGGTGAATGTCCAACAGAGAGGGCAAGTTGCCCAGGTGTTTTCTGACTGCTATTTTGTCGCTTGAGTGCAAGTCTTCCCACTAATTTAGATGTTTTGGGTGGATGTTGGTGACCATGCTGAATCTGGGGACCTCATGCCTCATCTCTGCAAAGTAAACAGGTTAGGCCCTTACCCCTACCAGACTCGACTATTTAACATCAATAATTAGAATGAGCATTTAAGTTCTCCAAATAAATGCACAGAACGTGAATGCGTCCTTTTGGGTTCCAGGGAAACCCAATGGACTTTGGACAAGGGTATCTTAAAAGGCCATTGTGCGGACGACACGTTAGGACGGCTAGGTTTGACCATGATCCATGCAACATACAATAGAGTAAGGTTTCTATTGGGTTTTAGACTGGTACCCTTGAGCGGACAACTCAAAGGGGAAGGCACGGGACTGTCGACTGCACTGCTGATCGACTAGTTTTACCGCAAATACGCCTTTCTGAATTTAGGGGGTGATAATATTGGAATAGAGCAACCGCTCATTGTAAGCGTTGCTATAGGATTATGTTTGGCACGAGTGGAATATGAATGCGGAGCATGATATGCAATAATAAACATTAAAATAGATAGGCATGTATTTTCACGTTTAAGGAAAACGATAAAGCAATGAAATACAACAATTATAATGGAAAGCGGTTACAAAGAAAACATGAAGATATGTCAGTTACGTTCAGGTGAAATAATACTTGTAAAAAATAAATAGTTAACAACATATAACGGGGAGATCCCCAGCAGAGTCGCCATGCTGTCGCGCCCCCTTTTTCTATCGCACGGGTCAGGTACAGAGAGATTGGGTTTATGACATTTTGGACAACTCCTTAAAGGAAAGGGTTTAAGGAAGAGTCGTCACCTAACGATTTTTATGGTGCGTTAGGGCACCTAGAGTTGATAACTCATGAACTAGTTTGCATTACCAGAGATTGGGTAAGGGATTGAAATTATCCCAAGGGGAAGGTGTTAGGCACCCCTCAAAATCCACAACTGTGGGTCCCAGCCAATAAGTTTTGTGAATTCGGAGGGCGAACAAATAGCAAGTAAGGTTCATATAAGAGGGGATTTCAAACAAGCATGAAAATCGTTAGAAGTTTTGGAGAAAGCATTTGAAAAGAACTGTCCTAGGTTTAAAGTAATACGAATCACATCAATGCAATACCCGGTATGTCACACTTCGACGAGGCGGCTACACGTGGTATTAGTGCACCGGTCATCATATCCGTATTCTACCCTTCCCACCCCGTAAAGGTTATTTAAAATGCGTGTGTTAGTTACGAATGCTTATTGCGTGCCATTACCCGTCCCATTCTATAAGTCCTGGAGGGTATTTAGGACTACTAATCCTACAAGGTGGATACTAGGCTGAACTCCTAGGTTTAAAAGGATAAAATTCTAAACGACGTGTAAAACAAATAGGACTACAGATATGGGGAACACATAAGGGCAGATACGGGGCTCACAGATCCCTCCACAAGTAAACACGTAGGTAGCACGTCTCAAACACATTTAAGGTCTCAAAGATGGGAGTTTTTAAAAAAAGAGTTTTGAGTAAAACAGTGAATTGTAAGAGGAGTCTGATTTGGAAGACTTAATGAAGGAGTAATTCAGAGAAATAGTTGATTTTTTTAGAAATGCAGTTGTTTAGGGGGAGTGGTAATATTCAGAAGTACGATGATTTAAAGCTTTCAGGAAAACATGGCTGAAAATTATTGAGGCCTGGTTTTGAAGTAAAAATAGTGATAAATGACCCAAAATATAGTAGCTTAACATGGTAGTTAAAGATAATTGCAGTAAAGGAGTAATAAGTGGTACCAAAATACAGTAACTTCAAATATCAAGGGTAAGGGTTCAAAATTGAACGATTTTGAGTGGAGTGAAGTATCTTTGAAAACCCAGTAGTTTAAAGCATAGCAGTGAAAAACGCAGAAAGTCCTAAGGGAAGCAAATGTATAATTTCAAGACTGTTTTAAAAATAGAGCCAGAGTTTTAGTAAAACAAAGTGAACCTCAGTGAGGTAAAACAAGAATGAGAGCAACAGGGTTCAAAAGGTTAAAGAGGTTGATTAACCCTAAACATAATTGGTTTAATTTTATCGCATTCGGCCTAAAGTTGTCTAGGCGTCGTATATATTGCCTAATTATCTCAAAAGGTGAACATGCATGTTTTGCATTCTGATTTTAAAGAATGTATTTGCAGAAAATGTTTCAATTAGGCTAACCGCATTTTATTAGATTAAACATGCTAATTAGGCGTTTTAACGATTTGCAATTTCAAACAAGTACAAGATCCTAAACAACAGGATATCTAATTCACATAGAAATTCCTAACACATGGTTTCTAAGATGGAAATGCAGTAATGACCTTATGGCAGTTTATTAGGCTTGTTATTAACTGATCAGGATTATGAAATGAGGATGATAACATGCTAAAAGTGAATGACCTAAAACAGGATTTCTACTATGTGAGATGCATGTCCTATACAAGTTATCTAATGCACAAATAAAGTCCTATAGGCATGTTTTTATACCCATCACCTAAGCTAAGCATGCATAACCCCTCCCATATTCATTGTCCAGACCCCAATATTCGTTTACAAGTTATTACAAACCTGAATAATAAATTACATTAATGAAAAAAAAGGAAAATAAGAAGTTATTCTACAGGGAGCCTTCAACCAGGCCCAATATCCCAGCCTCACTCCTTTCGAGTTTCACAACCATAATGTCCTGGGTGCGACAAAGCTCCCAAGGGGCCCAATGGATCCCTACCCAATGCCAGCACCCAGGAAAATTGCCAAGATTTTAACAAAGTGCAGTGTGAAATTACCAGCCTTGTGCGTTAAAGTTACAAGAGTACTCAGGGGTACTCAAGGCAATGATCACACGAAGGGGGTATGACCTAATTTTCTAGGAGTAGTGTAAGTGCAGGGAAGAGAGGAAAATTCATAGTTTAAGAAAAGAGTTTTCAAAACTAGAGAGTTAATTTTTGAAAGATTAACTTAAAATAAACCGAAACATTAATCAACAGTTCAACAATATAGGATTGCACACAACGACAATGGGAAAAAAAGGAAAATAGATCACATAATAATACCAAGAGATACGGAGACTTATGAAAACTCACTAAGCATGAGTACACAAAGTCAAAGAGGTTCATGGGACCAAGAAAGGGCTATGGTAGTAGACAGTAGCAGAAGACAACTATAACAAGTGAAATTAGGAGCAAACAATAGTCATAAGCATATAATTCATAAGTAGGATAAGCAATATCAGGTAAAAGGTTCAGGGGGATCAGGGGACACATAATACTTGAACAGGAAAAGAAATAACCGAATGGATGCATATTGAAATAGGCAAGGTTTATAGCAAGTATTGACTTCACTGATAGACATGTAGAGAGGTAAACATGGCAAGTATCAACAGGAGAACAAGGAATTAATTACATGTGGAAAAGTAGAAACATAGGTAGAAGACAATTAAGAATATTACAAACTGAAATATAAATAAACACATTGGTTTGGGGCTTTGGAGAATTAATTAGAACATACCAGATGATAGAAGAGCACAACAGAATGTAAGAGCAAGTGATAACACAATAGTAGCCTTGGCTTACAGTCGGCTACTAAGAGACAAGAGCAGGGAACAACAGTAGAACAGGGAAAGAAAGAGAGCAAGAGCACAAGAGAGCTTAGAGTAGTATTGATAAAAGAGAATAAGTTTGAACACAAGTCTGTGTGTGTGTGTGTGTGTTATTGAAAGTCATAGAGTATAGTTTCAAGTAGGTAGTAAAAGACAATGGTAAAAAAAGGACAGTATTAATCAGTGCAAGGAAATACACGGTTCCCTTAAGTCAAGGAATTCAAACTCAAAAATGGTAAAACACATAACCATATAAGGTAAATAAAGCCAGTACAAGACATAAATAAGGAAATAATCAAAGTCTGTTAAGTAACAAGGAATCTCGGAATCAATTAACCAACTAATCAAGACAAATTACTCCCTTAAATTAAGGGATTGGAATTCAAACGGTAAAACACATGGGCAAAGTAAAAGAAATTAGTCAAGTATTGATTTAAGGAAAAGATTAGGCAATAGAGTAAACAATTAGGGCCAGATTCAGAGATTCCAATCAAGGAGAGACTCATGGCAGTCAATCAAACCAAAAAAACATATAGTACTCATTAAAAATAGGGAAATCAGCATCGATTAGGAGAGAATTGTTGAACATATAAATAGAGAAGGCAAACAGTAGTAGCAACATACATGCCATGCAATATTGGCAGTAAGAGGCTAGAGATAGACATACATATGAAGCTAGTAGGTAAAGAGCCTTAAAAAATGGCTGGCTCGTAGCAATATAGTCATAGAAAACTCAGCAAGAGTCAAGCAGTCAAAACAGCATGAAGATACGAACATAGAAGTCCAAGAGAATTAGGGTTTTCTTCATAAAACAGGTTTAAAACAGTAAGAGCATGGAATCAGTAAATATACAAGAGAGAAACTCAACCATACAAATTGAATCAGTTCGCACCAGTATTGAAAAGACTTAGAGAAAACCCTAACAAAAAATAAATACTCATAAACGTTTTAAACTTGATGAATCTTAAAGATCTAGTCGAGAATAGAGTAAAACATAAAAGAATGAGTTGAAAATCGTTAAAATACAGAGGTTTTAAGAGATTTAGGGTTTCACAAGAAACCAGAGAAAGTAAAGGGAACCTGGCTGTGAAACTCACAAAAAATGGTGATGAGAGCACCATCTAGTCAAAACCAATTGGAGACGGCCGGAAACAACTCTGGGCAGAGCTTCCAGTTGTGGTCCGGATGGTGCGGACCCATGAAGGTCTCAGAGATGAAGAGTCTGGAGACATAAGGCTTCAAGGTGGCTGGTGGTCGAAAGAGGTGAGTCTGGAAGTGGCCGGAGAGACGGTGAAAGCAATCGGAGAAGAAGGAGAACCCAAAAGGTTCTAGAGAGAAGGAGGAGAAGAAGAAACAGATAGAGAGAGAGTAGCTGTCTCGAAAATGAGAGACGGGGAGGGGGTAGTTAGGATTAATTATGGTAAGCTTTGATCTGGGCCGTTGATTTGATTAATCAACGAGTCAGATTAAATCAGGGATTGGGTCGGGTAGATTTTAGGTATTGGGCTTGGCAATTGGGCCGATTAAAAGGGTCAGATGGGTTGAGTATTTTGGGGTTTAAATATGGCTAAATTTGAAAATAAAAATGGCTACTAGTTAAATACTCACAAAAAGATAATTAATTAATAAAAATAGCTAATAATTGTATAAAAGCGAAATTGAGTAAAAATAGGAAAAATCACAGTAATTAACTAATGTTAAGTGCAAAAAATATGTAAGTTTCGAATAAATAATAGTACAAAATGTTCAAATGGGCTATGATTGTAAAATTGTTGCAATTGAAATTAAATGGCACCCAATTGGCTAATTTGTGAAATAATTGAATTTTAACAGCTAGAAAATGATTATAAACGATATACTGAGCTGGAACATTTTTTAAATTATTTATAGCATAGTTTATGAATTACTTGAGTATGAAAATATCAAAAAATAAGAAGAAAATAATTTAACAAAATATGAAAAAAATAGGGAAAAAATACTCATTATTATAAAGAGTAGTTTTGAAAGCTTATATGCTAGTTTGAAAATAATTTGAGGAAAAATTGGGTATCAACACCAGTTTAGCCCAGGCAGTTGCTATGTCCACTACTGCCACTGCAGCTCAGGCCGGGGGATGCAATCAGACTTCAGCTGCCCGGACACCTGAGTAGGTTGTACAGGGTAATCAGACACCGGGGGTTGACCCAGCCCAGCCGGTTGTCCTAGTCCAGGATTTTGTGGTTCCAGCTATGCCCGAGGATGAGCAGCGAAGACTGGAGAGGTTCAGCAGACTTAAGCCTCCGACTTTCAGTGGCACAGAGGGTGAGGATGCCCAAGGTTTTTTGGATAAATGCCAGAGGATACTACGTACTGCAGGTATTTTGGAGACCAGTGGGGTCTCGTTTGTTACATATCAGTTAGCGGGTGCTGCTTTTACTTGGTGGGAGTCATTCGAGAGGAGTAGGCCGGTTGGTTCAGCACCCCTCACCTGGCAGCAGTCCTCCACGATCGTTTTGGAGAAATATGTTCCTCAGTCCCATAGAGAGGAGCAGCGTAGGTAGTTTGAGCAGCTGCGCCGGGGAGAATTATCTGTCACCTAGTACGAGATGAGGTTTTCTGAGTTGGCTAGACATGCTTCTGAGATTGTCCCTACTAACAGGGAGAGGATTAGGAGGTTCGTAAATGGTCTTACTTATCAGCTTCCGATCTTGATGACCAGAGAGAGAGTGTCTAGAGCTACATTGGAGCAGTTTGTTGACATTTCTCGGGACATTGAGTCGGTTCGTAGGCAAGATCGTGAGGAGAGGGAGGCTAAGAGGCCTCGGGGATCAGGTAATTTCAGTGGTGCTCCTCCCAACGGGCAATTTCAGCCTAACAAAAGGTTGTTCATTTAGACCTCCACAGCCAATTTTCCCAGCTTACTGTGGTGTATCATCGGGGCAGGCTCCTCACAATTTTCATCAGGGACGTTCATCCTTTAGTGCCCTTCCAGCTTAGAGCTTCGTCCGAGCATCATCTTATCAGGGATCGTCTATGTATGTTCCGTCTGGTGGTTATCAGGGTGATAGAGGTTCTCGTTAGTTTTCATCTCCAGCTTCAGGTAGTTGTTATGAGTGTTGAGAGTTCGGACATGGGTGGAGGCAGTGTCCCCGTCGTCCTAGTAGTTCATCTCAGCAAAGGGTTCAGCCATCGATTTCAGCCCCAGTCACATCACCACCTACCTAGGCCGCTAGGAGTGGTGGTCAGGTAGCTAGAGGTCGTCCTAGAGGGGGAGGTCGAGCAGGTGGAGGCCAGCCACGTATTTATGCACTTCCGGCTAGGCCTGATGCTATGGCGTCAGATGCGGTGATTACAGGTACTATTTTAGTTTGTCACACCGATGCTTTGGCTTTATTTGACCCTAGTTCCACGTACTCTTATGTCTCATCCTATTTTGCTCATTTTTTGAATATGCCCCTTGAGTCTCTAGTTACTTCTGTTCATGTTTCGACTCTGGTGGGTGATACTATTATTGTGGACCGTGTGTATCGGTCGTGTCTTATATCTATTGGGGGTCTGGAGACCCGAGTGGACTTGATGTTACTGAGTATTGTCGATTTTGATGTAATTCTGGGCATGGATTGGTTATCCCCATGTCATGCTATTCTTGATTGTCACTCTAAGACTGTTACCTTAGCTATGCCCAGAGTTCCAAGAGTTGAGTGGAGGGGGTCTATAGAGCATGTACCTAGCAGAGTGATTTCTTGTTTAAAGGCTCAGCGTATGGTTGAGAAAGGGTGTGAATCTTATCTTGCGTTTGTGAGGGATATTAGTAGTGAGATTCCATCTGTTGATTATGTTCCTCTAGTCTGTGATTTCCCGGATGTATTTCCTGCAGACCTGCCAGGCATGCCACCTGACAGGGATATTGATTTTGGTATTGACCTGGTGCCAGATACTCATCCTATCTCTATTCTACCTTACCGTATGGCACCAACAAAGTTGAAAGAATTAAAAGAGAAGCTTCAGGAACTCTTAGATAAGGGGTTCATTCAGCCTAGTGTATCGCCTTGGTGTGCGCCAGTGTTGTTTGTGAAAAAGAAGGATGTTTTGATGCGCATGTGTATTTACTATAGACAGTTGAATAAGGTTACAGTGAAGAATCGTTATCTGTTGCCTCGTATTGATGACTTATTTGATCAGCTTCAGGGAGCTAAGGTATTCTCCAAGATTGACTTGAGGTGGGGGTATCATCAGTTGAAGATTCGGGATTCTGATATTCTTAAGACAGCTTTCAGGACCATGTACGGTCATTATGAATTTTTGGTTATGTCATTTGGACTGACCAATGCCCCAGCCGCGTTCATGCAATTAATGAATAGTGTGTTTCAGCCCTACCTTGATACTTTCGTTATTGTGTTCATTGATGACATCCTGGTTTGTTCTCGTAGCCAGGAAGAGCATTCTCAACACTTGAGAATCGTGTTGCAGAGATTGAGGGAGGAGAAGCTTTATGCAAAATTCTCCAAGTGTGAGTTTTGGCTTGGTTCGATAGCTTTCTTGGGGCACGTGGTGTCTAGTGAGGGAATTCAGGTTGATCCAAAGAATATTGAGGCGGTGCAGAGTTGGCCTAGACTGTCTTCAGCTACAGAGATTCGGAGTTTCCTCGGTTTGGTGGGTTACTACCGTCGCTTCGTGGAAGGATTCTCTTCTATTGCTTTGCCTCTCACCAAGTTGACATAGAAGGGTTTTTTATTTAGATGGTCCGATGAATGTGAGGAGAGATTTCAGAAGCTCAAGTCGGCATTGACCACAGCTTCGGTATTAGTGTTGCCTACTGGTTCGGGTTCTCATATGGTTTATTATGATGCTTCTAGAGTTTGCTTGGGAGCAGTGTTGATGTAGGACGGTAGGGTGATTGCCTACGCGTCGAGACAGTTGAAGGTGCACGAAAAGAATTATCCAATGCACGATCTTGAGTTAGCTTCCATTGTTCATGCCTTAAAGATTTGGCGGCATTATTTGTATGGAGTGCAGTGTGAGATTTACACCGATCATCGTTGCTTGCAGTATCTCCTAAGGCAGAAAGACTTGAATTTGCGACGAAGGAGATGGTTGGAGCTTCTCAAGGGCTATGACTTGACTATTTTATATCATCCGGGGAAGGCCAATGTGGTGGCCGATGCCTTGAGTCGCAGAGCCGAGAGTTTGGGAAGTCTAGCTTATCTTTCAGCAGCAGAGCAACCTTTAGCCCTTGATGTTCAGGCTTTGGCGGGTCAGTTAGTGAGATTGGATTTGTCAGACCCTCCACGGGTGGTAGCTAGAATGGCTTCCCGATCTTCTTTATTTGATCAGATTAAGGCACGGCAGTAGATGACCGGCACTTATTAGTTCTTCAGGATAGGGTTCGTCGGGGTGATGCCAAAGATGTGGCTATTGGTGATGATGGAGTTATGAGGATGCAGGGTTGTCTTTGCATTCCCAACGTAGATGGTATTCGAGAGTTGATATTAGCAGAGGCTCACAGCTCGCGGTATTCTATTCATCTGGGTGCCGCGAAGATGTATCAGGATCTAAAACAGCAGTATTGGTGGAGAAGGATGAAGAGAGATATTGTTTAGTATGTAGCACGGTGTCTCAACTGCCAGCAAGTCAAGTATGAGCACCAGAGACCATGTGGTTTGCTTCAGAGGTTAGATATTCCAGAGTGAAAATGGGAGAAAATTACTATGGATTTTGTAGTTGGGCTTCCACGATAGAAGGGTTTTGATGCTATTTGGGTCATTGTGGATAGATTGACCAAGTCCGCGCATTTCATTCCTGTCAGTAATACTTATACTTCAGAGTGGTTAGCTGGTATTTACATTAAGGAGATTGTCTGGTTGCATGGACTTTCGGTTTCTATTATTTCTGACAGAGGTACTCAGTGCACATCTTAGTTTTGGAGAGCGGTACAGAGAGGTATGGGTACTGATGTAGATTTGAGCACTGCATTTCACCCTCAGATCTACGGGCAGTCGGAATGGACTATTCAGATATTGGAGGATATGTTACGGGCTTGTGTGGTTGATTTTGGTGGTTCATGGGATCTGTTTCTACAACTAGCGGAGTTTGCATATAATAAGAACTATCAGTCCAGTATTCAGATGGCCCCGTATGAGGCTTTATATGGTAAAAGGTGTAGATCTCCAGTTGGTTGTTTCGAGCCTGGTGAGGCTAAGTTATTGGGCACATATTTGATTCAAGATGCGTTGGAGAAGGTGAAGTTGATTCAGGAGCGACTTCGCACGGCGCAGTCTAGGCAGAAGAGTTATGCAGACCGGAAGGTTCGGGATGTGTCATTTATGGAAGGTGAGAAGGTACTGCTAAAAGTATCACCCATGAAGGGTGTTATGAGGTTCGGAAAGAGAGTAAAGCTGAGTCCGCGATTTATTGGTCCTTTTGAGGTGCTTCAGAAGGTTGGAGAGGTGGCTTATAGATTTGCCTTTCCACCCAGCTTGTTGAGTGTTCATCCAGTGTTTCATGTGTCGATGCTCAGAAAATATGTTGGTGATCCGTCACATGTGTTAGACTTCAGCACAGTTCAGCTCGAGGGTGATATGTCATATGAGGTTTAGCCAGTAGCTATTTTAGCTCGTGTGGTCAGAAAGCTGAGATCTAAGGAGATAGCATCAGTGAAGGTGCAGTGGAGAGGTCAGCCAATAGAGGAGGGTACTTGGGAGATCGAGCGGGAGATGTAGAGCAAATATCCTCACTTGTTTGAGACTCCAGGTATGTTTCTAGACTCGTTTGAGGACGAACGTTTGTTTAAGAGGGGGAGAATGTAACGACCCGGTCTGTCGTTACGTAAAACCTGCATTATAATTGTTGTTATTGACTTTTTATAGATTTGTTATAATGTATTTAATGTATTAGAGTTGATAGGCTTGAAATCGAATGGTTGTAGTGAGAGTTCAGTCAATTAGCCTTTAAAAATAGCCTTAAAATGAGAAAAAGTCCATTGAGAGTTGACTTATTGGTAAACGATCTCGGAATGCGAATTTTATGGTTCGAATAGCTTCGTTAGGTGATTTGGACTTCGGAGTGTGTTCAAATAATTTTGTGATGCCCGGTGTAGAATTAGGCTTGAATTGGTGAAAGTTAGTTTTTGGCGATTCCGGTCGGCAGTGGAAAATAGGCTATCGAGGTCAGAATGGAATTCCGACAGTTGGAACAGGTTTGTAATGTCATTTTGGATGTGCCTGCAAAATTTGAAGTTATCAGAGTTTATTTTGATAGTTTCGGAATCATTGGTGGATTTTAGAAATATCAAAGTTCTTAGGCTTGAATCCGATGTAAATTTAGTGTTTTGATGTTAGTTTTGGTGTTTTGAGAGTGCAACTAAGTTTGAATGATGTTATGGGACGTGTTGGTAAGTTTGGTTGGGGTCCCGAGGGGCTCGGGATTGATTTTGGTTGGTTAATAGACTCATTTGGACTTAAAAGGGAGGCTGGTTTTCTGGTGTTTCTGCACAGGTATTTTACCCTATGCGTTCGCGGAAGACACCTCGCGTTCGCATAGGGCAATTTCGGGAGCTGGGATTTTTGCACTATGCGTTCGCGGTTAGGCTGGTGCGAACACGGAGAGTAGAGGGCCAGGTCAGTGCGAACGTGGGGGAGCATGTGCGTTCGCGTAGAGTTAGAACACCTGAGGGGCCCCAAGGCAATTTGGTTTATGCGTTCGCAGGCCTGGGGGTGCGATCGCGAAGGGTCGTCCGGGCAAGGCAAAGCGAACGCGGCGCATTGACCGCGATCGTGAAGGGCAAAGGAAATTGGTCAACGCGAACGCGGACCGTTGACCGCGAACGTTCCCGTTGATCGCGAACGCGAAGAGTATTGACCTGGGCAGTTAAATAATTAAACCCTCCGCGACTTAAACCTTATTTTACACCATTGTTGTACGGAAAAGAGCTTTTTGGACGGGTTTTGAAGAGGGAAATCCTTTTTCTTCATAGAGGTAAGTATTTTGATCATTAAAACTCTATTATGGATGATTATAGAACATAGAACCAGTGTAAATTCATGGAAAATAGGTAGAAAAATTAGGTGTTAGGGCTTGAGATTATGATACCTTTAAGGGTCGATTTGAGGGGTCAAACGAACTCCAATTTTGGTGTTCTTTATATGTACGGACTCGTGAGAGGACGAAGAACACTTTTGTATAAAAAAATTCTTGAGTTTCGGGACGCGGGCCTATGGGTCGGGTTTTGACCGAATTAGGATTTTTCAGCTAAATTCGATATTTTTCAATTGGAATTTATTCCTTAAGAATATATTGATGATATAAATCTGAACTTGGTAGATTTGGAGCCTTCGGAGGTTGATTCGAGAGGCAAGTGCATTGAGGAAAAGTTTTCGGGCTAGTTTTGAGGTAAGTAATGGCTTTACATCCTGTTTTGAGGGTATGAAACCCCGGACTATGCACCCTTTCACGGGTTTTGAAATGAAAAGGTTGGAATTTTGGAAATATCTTCCGTATTTAGGCGACTATTGAGTTGAAAAACCGACTTTTAAGCCTATGCTTAATTAGCATTATTTTATTATGATATGATTTGGGCTGTAAGCCGTGTTTGGGGCCTAGTGACGATCTGTTTTCCTTTTGAGGGTTGTGTTTACTATATTTTACTCACTCATATGCTATGATTTCACGCTCAGTCTTTTCCTGATAAATTGTTTTGACACTCAGAGTATTTTGATACTATTTATTGGAAAATGAAACGCTGCTTTGGGTCGAGAACCCGGTATGTTTATGGCCTAAGTGAAAATTGAGAGTGTGTGACTGAGTGGTGAGGAGGCTTTCTAGCCTCAAGAGTGTGGTGAGGAGGCTTTCCGGCCTCAGGAGTGTTGTGAGGAGGCTTTCAGGCCTCAGGAGTGTGGTGAGGAGGCTTTCAGGCTTCAGGAGTGTGGTGAGGAGGCTTTCAGGCCTCAGGAGAGCGGCGAGGAGGCTTTCAAGTCTTATGTTATTATGGAGCTTGGGCTGTAGGAGCCCCTCCGGAGTCTGTACACACCCCTAGTGAGCGCCGGTACCGATTAAGTGATGATGATTGCTCGCAGGGCTGATACTGAGTGATGATTGATACTAAGTGTTGATTGTTACTAAGTGATTGAGAGAATGCCTGAGGGGCTACTGTTGCAAGAAATTATTTTGGCCCGAGGGGCAGATTTATGATAATTTTTCTAAGTCTTCGAACTATGATTTACTTCGTTTTCAAACTGGCTTTTACTGAGAATTTTACTGAGATATACTGATATTTCCCTTGTTTTTAAAGGTTTTCTGGCAACTGATTTCGAACTTATTATCTGATGAATATTACATGGTGACGTGGTGTTTTACTGGTTTTGTGGGATTGTGTATCTTTACCGTGTGTTTATATTACTCAGACTGTGATTTATTTTCATTACTACTGAGTTGGCGTACTCATAAAGACTCCCTATGCCTCTGTGCACAGATTCAGGTACCGATTTGGAGCAATAGCTGCCTTTTCGTTAGCAGCAGTTTACGGGATTTCGAGGTAGCTGTCCAGCGTCCACAGCTTCTCCATTTCCCTTCCTTATTTAGTTTTAGTATTTGATTCAGAGACATATATTATAGTTTTAGCAGAGTTAGATTTACTTATTCTTAGATGCTCATGACTATTGACTCCAGTTCTTGGGAGGTTTGTTAGACTATTATTGGGACGTTAAGAATTAACTATATTATTTGATGCTATGGTTGCATGCTTGTTATTAAATTGTGAACTGTTCTAATTGAACAAAAGCGTAGTAATGTGATGGTTGGCTAGCCTAGTTCCACGAAAGGCGCCATCACCGCCTGATAGGATGTGGGGTCGTGACAATCATTATGCTTTTCAATCATGTTTGCTTGACCTTTCTTCTTGTCTTTATTCGGGCCACGACACTCTGTAGATTTGTGTCCGGTTTTCCCACAGTTGTAGCAGTTTCCACTGAACCGCTTCTTGCTTGGGTTGTATTTCGGCCCAGAAGCCTTCTTCCTCTTTTTGTTATCTTCAACAATATTTGCTCCCATTATTGTTGAATTTCCTCGGCCTCTCCTATCAACAACTTTATTGTCCTCTTCGATTCTCAACCGAACAATGAGATCTTCAAGGGACATATCCTTGCGTTTGTGTTTCAAATAATTTTTGAAGTCCTTCCACAATGGAGGCAACTTATCAATCATTGCTGCTACTTGGAATGCTTCATTGATGACAAGACCTTCAATGAAAATTCTATTAGTAAACATAATAAAATTAATACTCACAATATTAGTATTAATTCTACTTATACCTTCAGCAAGGAGATCGTGAATAATCACTTGCAATTCCTAGACTTAGGTAATAATAGACTTGTTATCTAAGATCTTGTAGTCCAAAATCTTTGCAAGAACGAACTTCTTCAACTCGGCATCTTCAGTTTTGTATTTCTTTTCAAGCGCACTCCACAGTTCTTTTGACGTTTCCACGCCACTGTAGACGTTATACAAAGCATACTCCAGCCCGCTTAGAATATAATTCTTGCACAAAAAATCTGAATGCTTTCACGCCTCAATCACAAGAAAGCGTTCAGTCTCTCGAGTTTCATCGGACAACATAGGAACATCTTCCTTGATGAACTTCTGGAGACATAGAGTAGTCAAGTAGAAGAACATCTTTTGCTGCCAGCTATTGAAATCAAGCCCGGAACATTTTTCAGGTTTCTCAGCCAGTGCAAATGCTGCCGGTGTTGTTCAGCTCATTGAGGCATTGGCAGTTACCATCGGAACAACTTGTTTTCCGTTTTCATTCGTCATTTATGTAAAAGAATGACACAAACGTTAAAATCACGTAGATTTTAATCTCCAAAAACCACAAATGTTTTTCTCTCCAGAAATAGTGAATATAAAACAAATACAGAAAATATATCCAATTCCTTAAGCTTGTTATTTATCTGTATTTGTAAAACAATTTTGTAGAAAATAAAATAACATAAACAGAAATGTAAACGAAATGAAAAACCAATTCGAACCCACTGAATTAACAGTGTGTCCTTAAGTAATTTAATCCCATCCTAATACCCAAGGTTATGCATTATTTCCTCCCAGGATAGAACGAATTACACACTGGTGTAGTGGTACTTCAAACCCCAGTGTTTCAGCGAACTCAAAGTTCGGTAGCAAATCACACTTACTGTTGCTTTCTTTGAAGTTAAAAGTATGCAGAAAGAAGGAGGTGAACTCAGAAATTAGTATGTAAAATCTTAGAGAATGGACTTGTATTTATAACTAAAGTTGGGCTGAAATCTGAAGAGGTGCAACTCTTCAGAATGGCTATTTTTGAAAAAACGGCCATAGAGTAAATGCCATGACATAATTGGCTATTTACTCAACAATAGAGAGGGAAAATTGAAGGGTAGTTAATTTTCTGTTACAAAAATAGAATACTAAATATTTGATAACTGAAATGGATTTAATATTAATATTTATTTTAATATTAATATTTTGTTATTAAATCAAATATTTAATAACATTTATGTTAATATTTACTATTAAAAAATAAATTTGGTCCAAAATTAATTGAGGCTGAGCCGAGCCGAGCGACGACGACGACGACGGTGCGAGGCTTGTCTTCTTCTCAACTCTTTATGAGCTAGAATAAGAGCAATTGCTTATATACCCATCAAAAACCTTTTCCTCTTCCTATGTGAGATAATTAAGGAGGGAAACTCAAATATTTCTCAAATATTTCATTTTCCCCTCTATTTCCCATTCACTTTATTTTAAGCATTAATAAATCATTAAATGCTTAAAATTCCAACAGATAGAACCTGGGTTGTTTGGAATGTTTGGCTACGAATCAGGGACTAGAGTAAAGTGGGTGACTCTTGAATATAACTCTAATGGGTTTAAGCTCCAAGATGTGATACTTAAGGAGTTATTGGATGTTTTAGTTATTGAGAATTTGAGTTTGACATGGGATTGTGCTGAGGATTTAGAGTACTTCTATGTCACTCTTGGCATGACTATGCAGAATTGGAGAGGTAAAATAAACTGTTCTAGATTCATTAGAGGATTCTTTAGAGGGAATGTCTTACTTTGAGTTACTATCACGGGTGAGACAGGAATAGAGTGACCTATGGATATTATGATGACGGGTTTCATGTCGCGATAACTTGGTATGAGTTTGGTGAAAAGCCATAGTGTGTTGACAAAGAAAGGTGATTTCTCGAAAACTGATCAAGAGAAACCTTATAAGAAGTTGAGTCAGTATAGTGACGGCTTGGATCGGTATTATAATATAAACGAGTAGTTTCATTGGTAAAATAGAGTATTACAAACACTTTTGTGGCAAGATTTTTCGGTTAACAGTCTATATGACTTGGTTGACTTAGAGAGTTTCAATTCCAATGGTGTCACTATACGTAAGTGAGTTTCTAAGGGAACGAGATGCTTTTTGTCACGACCCAAATTTTCCTTCGTTGGGTACTGTGATGGCACCTAGTCTTAGGGACTAGGTAAGCCTAACATTTAACCACAAATAACTTAATAAAAGAACTTTAACAATCTTGATAATAGAAATCTTGACTGAGTGAACATTTTACCCAAAACCCGATAAATACAAGTCATAAGCTCTACGAAATCTTTCTACCAAATCTAAATACAACTGTCTAGAGATAAGTGAGTACAAATGAAATAAACAGAAAGGTGACTCCGAAGCCTGTGAACGCTGCAACAGGTTTACCTTGAGTCTCCTCGGCAATGAAGCAACACAACTACTAATAATAGATACCTGGATCTGCACATAAAAATGCGCAGAAGTGTAGTATGAGCACACCACAGCAGTGCCCAGTAAGTATCAAGACTAACCTCGGTGGAGTAGTGACGAGGACTAGTCAAGACACCACTGGTCTATCAAGTAAAAAGACATAAATATAAGAATGACCGAAACATAATATCAATCTAAAGATTTTTCGATATAATAAACGGGACAATAGAATAATACGGAAGAAAAATTCAGCAATTTCGATCAACGGACATCATAATAGAAATACGCAAAGAGAATGGAAGAATGCAAGCCAAACGTCGGAATCACAACGCAATAAAACACTAGCAACTCAGCACTGCATCAATTTTATTCACATCAGGCCTTAGCCAATAAACTCAATAAAGCTGGTCAAACTTTCGAGCGAAAACCTTTAAGTCATGAGTTTATTTCGAAAGCTTTAAAGATAAAATTATTTCGGAATAGAGAAATTTCTTCTTTGAAACATATTTTCTCTGAATGGTGTTCAAATATACTTTCCCAAATACTGCTCTTTCAAATATCATTTTTCTGCAAAACAAATATTTTTCAAATATACTTTCGAAATAGAAGTCCTTCAGACATAACTTTTCCTGGAGATAATTGCTTTTCAGCTATACATTTCAATACATATATACATATATACATATATATATATATATATATAATATATAATTCGTAAAAATAATGTCAAACCGCTCAACCGTTTTGTACTACAAGAAATCCAGCTAAAACAACCAATACTCTTTCCAAAATAATCACAACAATATCTAACAATAAAATAACAAGATCAAGTAGTCATAGAAACAATA
>ML268259.1:1600-15706 GCA_005239495.1 Nicotiana undulata | reverse complement strand
ATATATATATATATGTATATATTTCGATCCAAATCTTCTCAATGATAAAACCACCGGAACTCAGAATTTTTCATGCAATGCAGTGCAGGGGGAAAGCTCCCGGAATCTCGTTCGTAGTCCCAATTTAAATATAAGATGCAGTACAGGGGGGAAAGCTCCCGAAATCTCATCCGTAGTCCCAATTTAAATATGCAATGAAGTATAGGGGGAAAGCTCCCCGAATCTCATCCGTAGTCCCAATTTAAATATGCAATGCACTATAGGGGGAAAGCTCCTAGAATCTCGTCCGTAGTGCAAATTTAAATATGCATTGCAGTACAAGGGGAAAGCTCCCGGAATCTCGTCCGTAGTCCCAATTTAAATATGCAATGAAGCCACTGAGGAAAACAACCAGAATGCGACTAAAACAGCATACATTGCCACAATATGCGCAAAAGCAACAAAGACAGAATGCAAAGTGCGATGAGCAAATCAATACAAAGACTTGAATCACAAGAATGGTAAAAATATCACTCATAAGAAGTAGCCACTGAAAGGAATTCCAAGCACAAAGAGAAGCAGCATAACGAGGGGAAAACAAGGCAAATATAGCAACGATTCTATATATTCAAGTTCACAACCAAAGAAGCCAAATCATCCCGGCAAGGGAAGCAACTATAACCAATCTTACTTAGACAATTAGCTTCACAGAATAAAATCACCATGAACAATGCTCAGTGATAGGCAACACCAAGGAAATACCATAAACATGGAAAATTATCTAATTAAACCTAAGTAGCATGTAACGACCCGACCGGTTTTTTTGAGCTCTTGCGCATCGTTCAGCGGTTGGAAGTCATGAACAACTTCATTTCAGGTATTGTGATGTGTGCGTATGGTCAGAATTGAAATTCGGGAAGTTCGGACATAAATTGAAAAGGGAAATTCTCATTTCGGAAGCCTTAAGTTGGGAGAATCGACTAAGATTGGAATTTGGAGTAAAACAATCTCGGAATAAGGATTTGAAGGTTCTAGCAGGTTCGTATGATGATTTCAGAATTGGGAGTATGTCCGGACCAGGTTTTGGATAACACGGGAGCATTTCGGCGTATATTGTGGAAGTCAGCATTTTTGAAGGAATTTCCTAAGTTTGGCTTGAAGTGCATTTCAGAGATATTGATGTTCGTTTGGGATTTTGAGTCTGGGAATAGTTTTGTATGGTGATTCTGGTGTTGCGAGCATGATCGGAAGTGAATTCAGATGTCCGGGGGTTAGTTTGAAGTCACTTGGCTAAAGATAGAAATTTGAAGGTTTTGAAGAATCCGACCGGAAGTGAGAATTTTGATATCGGGGTCAGAATGCGATTCCGGAAGACTGAGCAGGTCCGTAATGTCAAATATGACTTGCATGAAAAATTTGGGGTCAATCGGATGTGATTTGATGGGTTTCGGCGTCGTATGTAGAAGTTTGAAATTCTAAGTTCTTAAAGATTTGGATTCGAGAGCGATTCGTCGTTTCGATGTTGTTTGATGTGATTTGAGGCCTCGAGCAAGTCCGTGTCATGTTTTGGGACAGATAAGTTTGATTGGACGGGGTTCGGGGGGGCCTCGGGTTGATTCCAAGTGATTAACGGATCAATATTTGAAGTTTAAGAAAGCTGAAGTTTGCTGTCATCTGATGTGACCGCACCTAGGAGGCTTTGGCCGCAGGTGCGGAGCTGCAGGTGCGATATTTTGGTGGCTTGGCTGGGAGCGCAGGTGCGATGTAATTTCCGCACCTGCGAAGGCGCAGATGCGGACAGTGGGGGGCATGTGCGAGTTTTGGCTGGGGGCTGAGGAGGTCGCAGGTGCGGGTTTTTGGGCGCACCTGCGGAATCGCAGGTGCGAGAGGTTGGTCACAAGTGCGGATATCGGCCTAGGCAGAATGTTTTTAAAACGGGAAATTGGACATTTCTTCTTCAATTTTCATTTGGTATGGACGAGCTTGAGGAGCTTCAAGGAGATATTTTCGTCAAGGATCATAAGGTAAGTAATTGCTTCACATTTTTAAGTTAAATACAAGGTTTATGCAAGGATTGAACATGAGAAATTGTGGGAAAATTGGGAATTTTGAAAAAACCCTAGAAATTTGGTAATTTGGATTTTTACCACGAATTGAGCATTTATATTTGAATAAATTGTATATTTGAACTAGTAAAGCTATGGGTAGAGTTTATCTTCGTAAAATTTCAAAATTCGGGCACGTGGGCCCGAGGGCATTTTGGTCAATTCATTGAGCGGAGTTGGGTAAATTATATAATTTTAATTTGTTACAAGTATTAGAGTGAATTTTCATTGCTTTGCCCATTATTTGGTAGTTTTTGGGGCATTGTGCATCCATTGGAGTCGTCGGAAGGGCTTGGAAGCCGGTTATGTTATTTTGAAGCGAGGTAAGTCTCCTTTCTAATTTTTTGAGGGGGAATCGTCCCCATAGATGAACTAAATGAATACATGTTATACGTACGGACGAGGTGACGGGAGTCCGTGCGTAGCTACTAATATTCTTATGTTCGGGTAGTCTAAGACCCACTAGCATGCCTTACGTGTTGTACATGTAATCCTGCCGATAAAATTTGATTGATAATGCTATTGAATTGGTAATTTATTTCCTAAGGAGGCTAGAGTGTGCCTTTCTTAATCACTTACAAAGAGAATTGATTTCCTCCGTGGATAATTGTGTTCCTGATAAGATTATATTATTGAATATTATTGAACTTGGCAAATGAATTTCAAACATGATTTAAATACTATCTTCAGGTTCATCTAAAGAGAATTTTAACATTTTCTTGTGAAGTCGTTTCTTGATAAAAAAAAATGTGGATTTATTATGTGAATACGGTACATAGGAGCACCTGAGTCGCAGGTGTGATTCGCGAGCAGGATAGCCTTATTATTATTATGTTGACCGCGTCGCATGATAGATTCGCGAGCGGGGAAAATAAATGCATCTATGGTTCGAGCTGTTCGACCCTCGGCAGTGCACTGTTTATTATTGTTGGTCCGCGTCGTTCGACCCTCGGCATTTTGTTTGCGCATGATAAATACTGCGTATTTTCTGTGATTTATACATGTTTATCGGCCTAAGGAAAAGTTGAATTGTTAGTTTAAATGAAGAAGAATTTATGTGTAAAGGGTGAAGTAAGTTTGATGTTCTTATACCTGATTATTAGTTGACTTTATATGATACTCATGCTTAGCACCTCACTTGATCATATTTAATCGACTTATAGCAAGTGTCTAATTCGACCCCTCGTCACTACCTCTCTGAGGTTAGGCGGGATACTTACTGAGTACACGTTGTTTTCGTACTCATGCTACACTTTCTGTGCATTTTGTTGCACAGGTACCTTAATAGTAGAGTGGATGACTTAGAGACGACCCGCAGTTGGCAGAGTCTTCCGCTATGTACTGTATTTTCATTTTATCCCTTGTACAACTTGTATTTCGAACAAGCCTTGTAGTAATTGTGTAAATCCTTAGAAATTTCTCATGTACTTGTGACACCGGGTTCTGGGATGCATTTGGGATGTATTTTCATTAAATTGGAAAAACTAATAGACTGTTGCTTTTAGCAAAATGGATTTTGACCTGGTTACTATGTATTAAAGTGAAAAGTAACGATTTCGAAATTGTTAAAAACAAGAATTATTTCAACAAATGAATGATTGGCTTGCCTGACAGTGGTGTCCGACGCCATCACGACCTTAATAGATTTCAGGTCGTGACAACATGGTATCAGATCCAGGTTCCCTTATGTCTCACGAGTCATGAGCAAGTCTAGTAGAGTCTTGCGGATCGGTACGGAGAGGCTACAGGGCTGTTAGGAGTACTTCACTTCTTGATTCCTCATCGTGCGATTTCATTCCTTTGAGGCTTATGCCTATGTTTCTTCCTACTTAATCTTATACGCTGCGAAGCGCTTGTTACGAATCGGGAATTTGAGGAAATGTAATGGTTCTACAGATATGTTGCGTGATGTTTTCCGTACATAGTTGATTGGGTTGTTGTTGTCGCCCTGCAGAAGGGTAATATGTTGTTTCAGCTCAGTAGTTGTGTTTTTGAGAGCCTTGAGGTTGTGCTTAGGTAGTGATGATGTTTACGGTTGGTTATTGTGCGATGTGGGTGTGCTGGTAGAATGCTTTCCCATATGTTGGGGTGATGAATGGCTCGAAGGGAGGTCTCCTCAGAGTGTGATTTTGAGATTTCAGTATTTTAGTTCCGGTAAAGGAAAGGCATTTCAATTATGAATGGTCCAGTTTGGGTTGATAAAGTAGTAAGGCTTGGTGTTTTCAAGTGAGGTGGAGTATTCACATGTGATGTGATATCATCGTCTTTGATCGAATAGAATGTGTTAAGTTCGTCGGTGTTATAGTTTTTCGGTTGCATTGGGTCAGAGTGTTGCGAAGTAGTATTGAAGAAGCGGTTGTCAGAGATCGTGGTGTGTAGTGGTTCAGAATTGAATTGTTATTTCTAATGAAGGCAGCTCGAGAAAGATGATCTTCGGAGAGTTTGAAGTCGTGGTAATCTGCTGGTTTAAGAGCTAGAGAGAATGATATTGAATTGAGGCTGCAATTGGGCAGCATACGATGAAGGAAGTCATGTGAGAAGTGTCAGGTGGCGGTTAAATTTCTAAAGGGCCAGGTATAAGAAACGGAAGTCAGGTAGTTGCTTAAGGGAATGAGTTTAACAAGTGGGAGAGTGGCAGCGTAGAACATGAGTTCAGTGGTAAGACAGCTGCCTTTCTGGGGGGAAAGTTTGGAGTGACTTGAGAGTTTTAGTGGACAGTGATTGGGGCCACGAACTTAACTGAAAGCTTGGTTATTCGGCGGAAGGTTGGATGCAACAGAGATGAATTATTAGGATGAAGAAGGAGGCTATATGGCGGTGAATTTGAAGATGTTGTAGCAGATTTAGTAGATGTCCATGAGGAGCGGACGGACGGGCAAAGTTGGTGAATGAGAACAGGCTTAGGGTGGGATATTGATGTTGTACAGGGTGTGCAGCTCATCGTTGTTAGAAGGTGTCAGTTGGTGATTTCCACAGGTGGGTTATCTCCTATGAGTAGGTTAGCGGTTGTGTGGTTGGTAAGTTTCTACGAGGAATCCTAGTGGCTATTCGGTAAGAGGCGGAATAAGTGAGTGGTTCTAGAGAATTTGAGTATTTAGGGTATGCTAACAGGAAAAGTTAGAAGAAATTGACGGGTCGGTTGAGCAAGGTAGTGTCAACAAGGGAGAAAGGATCTCAATAGGGTCTAGAGTGGTGTAAGGATGTAGCTTCGGGCTAAGTGGGGGAGTTCCACCACCTGCAGTTGGGTTGTAGGTTTGTGTTCTCATGGGGTTATAGATTGTCGGCGTATTAGCAAGTTGTTACAGCTAAGGTAAAGGAGTAAAAGGGTGATTGTGCGTGGGATTTGATGAATGTGTGCAAAAGTTGGCCATGTTGGACCAGGGTTAGGCTTTGAATGATTCAGAATTTATGCTTAAGGCATAGGCAAGTTGTAAGGGTAGTGACTCAGTCACGTGCTTCGTTGAGAGCATGTTCATATGCTAGAAGAACCTTGGAGTTGATTGTATTCAGGGCCAGTCAGAGTGGGTGACTCTCAGCAGTGGTCCTTGTAAATTCGAAAGTTAGAGAATGCGGTGTTTAAGGGTTTCGACAGTAGTATGATTAAGAATCGAGCTTTTGCAGCGTAATTTCTGAGAAAAGGAAAATGGTTGGAATGTTCTATGTTATTTTTCGGCATGCATGATAGCATTGTAGGAGTGAGGGAAATAAACTCCGGGTTTTACAAAGATTATCAAGAGGGTGTGAGACGGGTTGCGGGATTTAGGCAGCATGGTCTCATGAATCAGGGTCACTCGGGAAGAGTGAGGGCGGAGTTTGCTATGAGTTGAAGGAAGTTAGTATTATCTCTAAGGCAATTAAAGATGATTAAAAGAAGATAGATTGGTTATCCATGGTTGAAATGGCACATGTACGATAGTGACCAAGTTCCTTCGTTGTGATTGAGTATGTGTATGGTATGTGCAGATGTGTGCGGGGCTTGTCGGCCATCGTTATAGATTTCATTTAGAAGTATTTAAGTGCCATGACCTGTCAGATGTAGGCGGATCACGGAAGGTTTATGGTGGTTAAGACCACTACTTAAGGATTTGCATGTATTGTGATTGTGAGAATTCACTTGTGTGTTGTTATGGTTCTCATGAGTTAAGTTAAGTAACAGGTTTCTATATGATGAAGTGTTCACCCTATAAGCGGTCCAAGAAGTATGAGGGAATTCCTATGCCATTCCATATCGGCATGTTGGGTGTAGTAGTCAGTGTGGAGCTGGAAATAAGAATCGAGATTGCGGTTCAGTGTTAACAATGATGTCATGAGCTCGGAGGAGCAAGAACAAGGGATTCGAATGTTTAGAATAAGCTGATATTGTCTTCAGTGTTATCTGAGATCGGTGTTTGGTGAAAGAGGCTTTGTATCCTGGTTACGGGTCGTTGAATTGTTTTACAATCTTAGGGTGGTCGGTGGTATGGATGTGCATACTTGTTATCCTGTTTGAAAGGTCGTGGGAGCATGACCGCGGGAAGATTGCATAAGTGTAACTTGTATGCACCTGATGGATTGAAAGATTAGACCAAGTTTGAGGAAGTGCAATGTTTCTTACTTGAGGATATTTGCCAGGAAGGCGTTCAGTTCATCTTTGTTGTGAGTGGTAGGGTGTTGTCCCGACTATGATGCTTGTTCTTGCGTGTTATGAAAGGAAGTGGGTTGTTTTAGACCCAGGTAAGGCTATCAACCTAGTTAAGTGCGAGCAGAAATAGCTTGAAGTGTGTGAATGGATTTAAAAAAGATTGTGGGCTTCATGCGAGTCAGATGTGTTCATTTCAGTATAGCGCTCCGCATAGAAGGGGTGTTAGAATATCAGATGTTGTTCCGTCTTCATCAAATTTATGTGTTATTTTGATTGTGTCGTGTGACTTGTCAAACGGCTTGATAATTTCTTTATGTGTTGAGACTCTGTGTAGTATTGAGGTTATGCGAGCAGGATAGTTCTTGGGATTTAGATTATATATCGCACCTCCGTTATGCTTGAGTTTTATAGCATTTGGCTTTATTAGTCTCCCCATAATGGTATTATGCACTTAGCGTGCTTGTGACCAGTATTCAGTAATTTGTAATAGTGAGCAATTCAGCTCCATGTATATTTCCTTATGTAAATTGTATGATGGGATAGGGTGGCACGCCGCCACGGGTATGTTATTTGAATCGGGTTGCATGCCGCAACAGTGTGATGTTGAGGAAGGTTCCTATAATTATTCTTCTTATGTTTTACTCCCCATATTCTGAGGAAAGTTCATATTAGTTGTGTGAGATGAGTAGTCCCTTCCTGAGTCACTTCCTTATGTATCAAATTCGAATTGTGGCCTATTGGCGCGTTGTGGCGTCGTGTGAGACTGTTGGTTATGTCTGGGGTGATTGGTTATCTGAGCAGTTCATACTGGGTGAGACGAGACTATTTGATCAGGGTTCAAGTGAGATGAGATTATATGAAGTATAATACAGGACAATCACCATTATTTGGTTTGTAATGAGATGATGATCTAAGTCAAGAGAAAAAATTTCAATGTTTAGTTAACTCTGCAGTTGGTTGGGAATTTCTGCACATCTCTTCCGTTGTGGTGGTATCCTCAGCATTATAGCAGAATGTATATACATGATAAGGTGCATTGGGAGCATCAGATTCGTATAATTTTGGCTATTAAGGTTCAGGGAGCGTCGTGGTGGTTAGATGATGGATTATGCGATGTATGGTGCTGATTCAGCAAAGGTACGCAGTTGTGTTCTGGTGCCTCGTCTGGTAGTTGATACTGTGTTCATATATTAGGAACAGCCCTGGCAGAGAATTTCCGGTGTTGGAACTGAGTTCTGAGCTTATTGTACGAATAAAGGAAGATATCTTTAGATTTGATCAAGCTTATGTGCCCAACTGGGTTGTGGCAGCACGGGCAGGTGCGTGGGGTGTTAAACAGTGATTTCAGATAACTCAAGAGAAGTTCTTAGCACGTTCCAGGATGAACATCTGTTTAAGTAGGGGAGAATGTAACGACCCGACCGGTCGTTTTGAGCTCTAGCACGCCATTCAGTGGTTGGAAGTTATGAACAACTTCATTTCAGGTATTATGACTTGTGCGTATGGTCGGAATTCAAATTCGAGAAGTTCAGAGTTAAATTGAAAGGGAAAATTCTCATTTCGGAAGCCTTAAGTTGGGAGAATCAACTATGATTGGAATTTGGAGTAAACGACCTCGGAATCAAGATCTGAAGGTTCCAGCCGGTTCGTACGATGATTTCGGACTTGGACGTATGTCCTAATCGGGTTTTAAATAACCCGGGAGCGTTTCAGCGTATATTGTGCAAGTCAGCATTTTTGAAGGAATTTCCTAAGTTTGGCTTGAATCGTAGTTCAAGGATATTGATGTGCGTTTGGGATTTCGAGTCTGGGAATAGTTTCGTATGGTGATTCTGGAGTTGGGAGCGCGATCAGAAGTGAATTTGTATGTCCGTAGGTAAGTTTGAAATCATTTGGCTAAAGATAGAAATTTGAAGGTTTTGAATAATCCGACCGGAAGTGGGAATTTCGATATCGGGGTCGGAACGCGATTCCGGAAGTTTGAGAAGGTCCGTAATGTCGAATATGATTTGCGTGCAAATTTTTGGGTCAATCGGATGTGATTTGATGGGTTTCGGCGTCAGATGTAGAAGTTTGAAATTCTAAGTTCTTAAAGATTTGGATTGGAGAGCGATTCGTCGTTTCGATTTTGTTTGATGTTATTTGAGGCCTCGAGCAAGTATGTGTCATGTTTTGGGAAAGGTTGGTGTGGTTGGACGGGTGCCCGTGGGGCCTCGGTTGGATTCCGAGTGATTAACAAATCAATATTTGAAGTTTAAGAAAGCTGAAGTTTGCTGTCATCTGGTGTGACCGCACTTGTGAGGCTTTGACCGCAGGTGCGGCCTTGGGTGCCGCATGTGCTAGATTTTGGTGGGTTGGCTGGGATCGCAGGTGCGATGTAATTTCCGCACCTGCGAAGGCGCATATGCGGACAGAGGGGCACATGTGCGAGTTTTGGCTGGGGGCTGAGGAGGCCACATGTGTGGGGTTTTGGGCGCACCAGCGGAATCGCAAGTGCTAGAGGTTGGTCGTAGGTGCGGATATCGGCCTGGGCAGAATGTTTTTAAAATGGGAAGTTGGACATTTCTTCTTCAATTTTCATTTGGTATGGGCGACTTTGAGGAGCTTCAAGGAGAGATTTTCGTTAAGGATCATAAGGTAAGTAATTTCTTCATGTTTTTAAGTTAAATACAAGGTTTATGCATGGATTGAACATGAGAAATTGTGGGAAAATTGGAAATTTTGAAGAAAACCTAGAAATTTGGTAATTTGGATTTTTACCACGAATTGAGCATGAATATTTGAATAAATTGTATATTTGAACTAGTAAAGCTATGGGTAGAGTTTATCTTCGAGAAATTTCGGAATCCGGGCACGTGGGCTCCAGGGCATTTTGGTCAATTCATTGAGCGGAGTTGGGGAAATTAGGTCATTTGAATTAGATAATTGCTTTGCCGATTATTTGGTAGTTTTTGGGGCGTTGTGCATCCATTGGAGTCGTCAGAAGGGCTTGGAATCCGGTTATAGAATTTCGGAGCGAGGTAAGTCTCCTTTCTAACTTTCTGAGGGGGAATTGTCCCCATAGGTGAACTAAAAGAATACATGCTATTAATTGCGGGGGCTACGTACGCACGAGGTGACTGGAGTCCGTGCGTAGCTACTAATATGCTTATGTCCAGGTAGTCTAGGACCCACTAGCATGCCCTACGTGTTATACATGTGAATCTGCTAATAAAATTTGATTGATAATGCTATTGAATTGATAATTTATTTCCTAAGGAGGCTAGAGTGTACCTTTCTTAATAACTTACAAAGAGAATTGATTTCCTCCGTAGATAATTGTGTTGCTGATAAGATTATATTATTGAATATTATTGAACTTGGAAAATGAATTTCAAACATGATTTAAATACTATCTTCAGGTTCACCTAAAGAGAATTTTAACATTTTCTTGAGAAGTCGTTTCTTGATAAAAAAAAATGTGGATTTATTATTCGAATACGTGTACATATGAGCACCTGAGTCGCAGGTATGATTCGCGAGCAGGTTAGCCTTATTATTATTATGTTGACCGCGTCGCATGATCGATTTGCGAGCGGGGAAAATAGATGCATCTATGGTTCGAGTCGTTCGACCTTCGGCAGTGCACAATTTACTATTATTGGTCCATGCCGTTCGACCCTCCACATTTTGTTTGCGCATGATAAATACTGCGTATTTTATGTGATTTATACATGTTTATCGGCCTAAGGAAAAGTTGAATTGCCAGTTTAAATGAAGAAGAATTTATGTGTGAAGGGTGAAGTAAGTTTGATGTTCTTATCCTTGATTATTAGTTGACTTTATATGATACTCATGCTTAGCACCTCAGTTGATCATATTTAATCGACTTATAGCAAGTGTCTAATTCGACCTCTCGTCACTACCTCTCTGAGGTTAGATAGGATACTTACTGAGTACACATTATTTTTGTACTCATGCTACACTTGTTGTGCATTTTGTTGGACAGGTACCTTCATAGCAGAGTGGCTGACTTGGAGACTTTGACGGGCTGCATCACTCGGACACGACCCGCAGTCGGCAGAGTCTTCCTCTATGTACTGTATTTTCATTTTATCCCTTGTCCAACTTGTATTTCGGACAAGTCTTGTAGTAATTGTATAAATCCTTAGATTTTGCTCATGCACTTGTGACACCGTGTTCTGGGATGTATTTGGGCTGTATTTTCATTAAATTGGAAAAAACAAATTAAAAAAAATTGACTGTTGCTTTTACCTAAATGGATTTTGACCTGGTTACTATTTATTAAAGTGAAAAGTAACGATTTCGAAAGTGTTAAAAATAGGAATTATTTCAACAAATGAATGATTGGCTTGCCTGACAGTGGTGTTCGGCCCCTTCACGACCTTAATAGATTTCGGGTCGTGACATAGCCCTTAAGGGAGAATCATATAAATCACAATATACGACTCACGGGCATACTTGATACCAACGTATATATATTCCAATTACTGTTAAACAATTATAGGGAAAGTAATACTAATTCTAGTCAATTAGGCGCTCAAGTAAGATCGAATAGCCAACGAAGGAATCCCAAAGCAAGTAATTCTAATTTAAGCAGGAAGGGATGACATTAACCACCAAGGATTCAAATGTAACAATGACAACTCATTCACAGGTAGCATAAGGACCTACGAGTCCTGAAAGGCCAATCTATTAGCAAATAAGTCCGAGTACGCACTCGTCACCTTGCATACACGGACTAGAATCAACAAAGAAGACTCAATCCTAGGGGGTAGTTCCCCCACACAAGGTTAGGCAAGATACTTACCTCAAAGACGACAATTGGATACTCAAAAGTGAACTTCTCGGGCAGAAAGACCTCCGGACGGCTCAAAATCAACTATAACAACTTCAAAATACACATTACACGTATAAGGAATGATTCTGAATAATGAAGTTTCAATCTTTACAAAATTACAAAAAGTCGACCCTCGGGCCCGCACCTCGGAACCCGACAAATTTAACAAATTCCGATTACCCATTCCGATACGAGTTCACCCATACTAAATTTATCAAATTCTGGTGTCATTTGGTCTTTCAAATCATGGAATTTCATCTTAGAAGTTTTCTTTCAAAATCCACAATTCCCTCAACCCAAAACACTAATTAAATGATAAAAACAAGAACTAATTCATGAAATATAATTAATTCTAGTTAAAGACCACTTACCCATTCGATTTGTGTGAAAAACCCTCAAAGAATCGCCAAACACCGAGTTCTAGAAGTCCAAATATGTTAAAAAATGGTGAAACCCCGATTTTGGAAAACATATGTTCTGCCCAGATGTTTAATGAAGCGCGATCGCGGAGAAGAAGAGAATTGTTGCCCAGGCTTAAAGCACTGCGATCACAACTGGAGCTATGCGTTCGCGGAAGAGGAAAAGCCACTGCCCAAGGAAATGCTCTACGCGATCGCGAGTTGGTGAATGCGATCGCAGAATGTAAAGGGGAAGGCTATTGCGAAGGCGAGGTTAGGCAAGCCAACATATGAATCCTTAGGAGATACTACCCCAGAACTCGATATTCCAGTTATTTACAATTTATAACAAATATAATGCGGAATATAACAGTGATATGAGGTAAGGTCGTAGATGCAAGCTGAGCCACAGCTAGGCCAAATATATACAACCCTGAAACCCAACATAACTACAACAAGTGTGTCCCAGGACTAGTGTCACAGTGTCAACGGGCGGCTACATAGATACAGCAACTGAAATATATATATACAAAATACAAGCCGCAGTCTGGAACAAAAGACAGAGCAAAATAAAACTAGAAGGCTCCAGAGGTGATGTCAGGATGACGCCAAGAAGACAGCTCACCGTATGGAGCGACACCGCAATCAATATCTACCAGCTGACGGATGACCAGACGGACCAGCCTCAATACCTGCACAATCAAGTGTAGAAAAAAAAAAGTGCAGCATGAGTACATATAAACAAATATGTACCCAGTGAGTATCCCGTCTAAACTCGTAAAGAGTAGTGACGAGAGGTATAATATATACTCACTAAGGTCCGGTACATAATAAAATAAGGTACATGCCGAGCAATAAATGAGAAAATACATCAACTATAAGGACATGTAATCATCAAACAGGTAACTAGTCTCAAACATAACCTTTCTTTGTAAGCTTATCATATATATATCACTTGTTTTCTTTCTCGTTATCTGAAATACCTTATCTTGTTATCTCAATTATTCACTTTCCAGTACTCAGTATCGTTTCTCAACTCACCATCGCACGATCCCAACTCAATGCAAATGCTTATGTATGTATATATATATATATATATATATATATATATATATATATATATAACCGACACGGACAAGACTATCGGCCGAAGTCATAAGGGTGGGTCATAAGGACTGACTCGGTCATAAAGCTCCACACGCTCGCGAATCATACATGCGACTCGTGCGCTGACTCGATAAAGTAAGCCTCCACGCTCGCGAATCATACCTGCGACTCGTGGGCCAATATCTCTCCCCGCTCGCGAACCATACCTGCGACTCGGGGGCCAATGACATAAATATATATACTCTCCCGTTCATGAATCATACCTGTGAGTCGGGGCCAATGATGCAAAGTAAAACCCTCCCCGATCACGAATCATACCTGTGACTCGGGGGCCGATAAAAATAGTAGTATAATTCTTCCCTGATCACGAATCAAACCTGTGACTCAGGGGCTGGTAAAATAAGTCTGATTTCTCCCTGATCACGAATCAAACCTGTGACTCAGGGGCCAATAAAATAAGTGTAATTCCTCTCTGATCACGAATCAAACCTGTGACTCAGGGGCTAGTAATGAAAATATAAGTTCTCCCCGATCACGAATCATACCTGTGACTCGGGGGCCATGAATGCATGAATGCATATATATATGTATATGTAGACACCATGGCACCTACTCATCAATGCTCAACGGGATCGGATATTCACGTCTCTCTTGACAGTCAAAGTTAGGATTCTACATCATATTATCCTCTTTTCTCATAATATCACCATGGTGGACTATTTCAAGTATAGGAAGGATTTACAATCACCTTCATTTTTGCTCAACAGCTCAGGATCAAGATTTATCTCATTTACTCCGTTTTCTTTATCAATTATATCAGGAGTAACACAATTAATCAATTGATGAAATTCATAATTCTTATCTGAATAATATGTACATTTAACTCAAAGCTATCATAGCTCCATTTCATCATATATCGGCAAATAACTTGTACAAAGCATCAGATAATATCAAACAAACAGCTAGAACATGCTCGTGGGTCCTACGGCTACCCAACATACAATATAGATGCCACGTACGGACTCTCGTCACGTGGTACGTACGCAGCCTCCTCAA